>QLPG01004602.1:0-11739 GCA_003314385.1 Gomphus sp. MG54
GCAACGCACGAGCATGTTGAAGCCATGCCACTACTTCTAGCCTGCAGGACTTGGCCTTTACCCGTCTGCCCCCTTCGGCTTTCCCGAGGCCTGTCAGTATGTACGGTGCCTGACACTCTGTCACTGTCACTCTCTGTCCTTTCCTTTCAGTCTTGCTGTACTTTATTCAGTTTCAACCAAAATTTATTCAAAACAAAACAAAAATATACAAAAACTTTATTTCCTATTTATTCTTTTATTGTCTCCTCACCATTATCCTCCACTTCATCTTCTGGTTCCTTTTGTTCCTTGCAAACCACCTTCTCTCCCAACCCTCCTTGAACCTCGGTCAGCCCTATTGTTAGATTAACCTGACCCAAACTCCTCACCCAGCCATTGGCACCAGATGAATAGGTCTCTGACCAAGACCTCCCATCCTGTCACCTGGCCATCCTCTCTGAGACATATACTATCTACCAAGGATCCAGTTCATCTCTACTTGAAGACAACTTTTTTCCTTTCTTACACTCATAAGTCAGTCTAGGACTACACTTCCTTAGATCTTGGACCACACTCACTCAGATAGGGACTGGGACCACACTTGCTCAGATAGGAACTTGGACCAAGGGCATTACTATAGTAGGCCAAACGCCTACTAGCTTCACTTTCTTCAACTTTAGTCAGTCCTCTGCTCCCTCTCCATCCTTATCCAAGTTGTTGATATACTCAAGTCCCCTCTTCCTCCCAACCAAGATTCTGCATCTAACCTTATGTAACATGTATTATGTGCAAGTTGTGCACAGTTCCATGCATCACCATTACATCTTGCATGCTTGGTCTCACCATCTTGCTAAAGTCCAAAGCTGTCTTTAGTACAATTAGACCCAGTAACTGAAATGCAAGACATTAGAGTCTGGAGTGTGCAACTCTATACATTGAACCAATGAATAGTAAACACAATAACTAGAGTCCAGAGTGAGCAGCTAAAGAAGCACACAACTCTGTACTCTGCAATCTATATACTGTTGAAACCAAACAGTAACAAATGTGGGATGAGTACTATCCTAAATGTCCATGGTTGTGACTGTGAGTAATGAGAGATGATGAATTATGCATTTGACACCCCCCCCCCCCTAATGAAGCAACTCTACAGAGCCAGTAAAATCACACCTTCAAGCCTAGGAATGCACAGAATTGCTCAACCATTATACATGGTAGAGCTTTAGTGAATATGTCTGCAATTTGATCAGAGGTGGGTATATAAACAGGAGAAATAACTTTGGCTTCAACTTGATCTCATAACCAGAAGAATTTCAGGTCTAGATGCTTCATGATTCCATGATATTCTGGGTTTTTGGACATCATCAATGCTGATTGGTTATTGATGAAAAGTGTAGATAAGCAGTTTACTGGGTACCTGAATACTTGTAAGATATTCCTGGTCTACTTTATCACTTTCCCTGCTTTGACTGCTGCTACAAATTCAGCCTCAGTTGTTAACAGTATTATAAATGGATGTAGCCAACTCCTCCAGTTGATGGCACCCTCACCAATGCAAGTTATATGGCCACAAGTTGAGTGCCCATTATCCTTGTTCCCACTGGGGTCAGCATCAGTATATGTCATGAGTAGTTTGCTTCCCTTTATATCACTCCCATACACTAATTTGTAGTCCATTGTTCCCTTAAGATAATACCATAGGTGCTTTATTGGAAGCCAGGGGTGTGGTCCACACTTGTGGTTGAAACAACCTAGTACTCCTACAGCAAAAGCAATATCAGGGCACATGGTTATAGCAAGGTATATGAGAGATCCAATGGCTATAAGGTAGGGTATATTTTTAATTTCCTTGACCTCATCATCACTCTTTGGTGACATGTCTAATGTCAGTGAAACACTAGGGTTGATAGGTATAAGGACTAGGTTGCACTCAGACATCCCAAAATGCTCAAGGATATTAACAGTATATTGTGATTAGGATAGAGAGATAGTGTGGTTAGGGATGTCATGCTTGATGTGGATACAAAGCAGAAATTCAGTAGGGCCTAGGTCACTACAGAATGGCATGGGTCAAATGTGAATGACCCACACCCAACCCATAGAGAACACAAACCCATTGACCCATGGATTTTTTCCCATGGGTAGACCAGTTCCAGGTGCATGTTGTTTGTGTGTCTGTGCATGTCATATGAGAAAGTACACATACCAAGACCTGTTTATTCGGCAGTGCTGACCAAGCAGCCATCCCATGTTCATGTCCAAGTGTCTACACCGGATGCATATCACTTGGTACACCGGTCCCGGCTCAGCACATCTACCACCCATACACCTACTCCTCACCCCTCGATCCATCTCACCTCAGGACTTCCTGTCCTTGTATTATCCTCAGCCATGACTCCATTGTTTTATAGTCGGCCACTCCCTATTGTCCTATCCTTGGTCACGTTTCTATTATTCTATCTTTTATTGTTCTATTCCTGTTTTGCATTCCTTCATTCTAATTTTACTCATTGTGGACAATAACCACATGCTTTGCATACCTTGTTGTCTCACATTCCTTATTCCACATGTCGCTTCTTAAACCCATATAAGTAGGGCATGCATGTACATATTTCCTCATTCTGGGTATCAACTAGGCTTAGGCCCTTCTACCTTCTTCCCCTCTGTTAAAGTCCTCGACTTGGGCCAGCATCAGCAGCATCCTCCTGAGTATCTGTCTGTTGCAAATCGGTGGCATGCATGGCAAGTAGGGTGCAACGCACAAGTACATTGAAGCCAATTCCACTACTCTTGGCCTGCAGGACTTGGTCATTGTCCGCCTAACCCTTCGGCAGTCCCGAAGTCCATCAGTTCCTGAAGCTTGACAGGTACATAGAGAGATAGTGTGGTTAGGGATGTCATGGTTGATGTAGATATCAAGCAAAAATTCAGTAGGGTCTAGGCCACTATGGAATAGCACAGGTCACCTACAGGTCAAATATGGGTGACCCACACCCAACCCATGGGGAACCCAAACCTGTCAATCCATGGGTGTTTTCCCATGGGTAGAGGGGTGTTGGGTATGTATCATAAGTATGCACATGTAGTGCATGCATGTCATATGTGAATGCATACACATATGACAGGAGTCATATTTGTACATGTGCATATCATACATATACATGTATAACAGGAGTGAGTCCCCAGGTGCATGTTGTACACATGTACATACATGCATATATAATTGACATGGGTTGGGCCTGGGTCAAGGGTGCTCTCAGATTGACCCACACCCAAACCTAAGGATTCTAAAATACTGTTTGGGGGGATATACATAGACTAGTAATTATACTAGCTACTGTAGTACAAGGATTTGTAGCTATAGAGTTTATGGTTAATATCCTATGTGAATATATACTCCTACACTGGTAATGCACAGTGGGTCAATCCTATATAAGTGCCAGTCTGAGGAGCTGGCAGGAGGTGTGAAGGAGAGTCACATTGGTTGCAGTGGATGATCCACAGTAGTAAACTAGTTCAATGATGGTGTGAGTACAATGTACGACACCTATTTAGTGATCCCTGCTGGGTCCATAGCCTTGAATGATGACGAGAGGGGGTTTGACCCAATGTGGCTTGACATCACGTGAGTGCATCGAGTGGATATCAAATATAAGTGTCAAGGGATTTTCGGTATGAGAGACTACTTTTATTTGTTGTATTACTGTGGTTTATACATGTAAGTCATCTGACAATGATATGATCTGCAATTAGTGGATTTCATGGAGCATATGCAGGGTTGGCCCATTGTTGGTCACCCCAATGAGATCTTCTTTGAGAATGACACCTGTCAGTGGTGGCCATTGAATAGAAATCCTTCTTCCCTTTGTTCCCTCTTCATCTGCAATGGATATTCCCATCCTGAGTCATGTCTCGTGTCTCATTCTCCTGTCTCTCTGTCACCTGTCCTCAGTGGCTACATATATGTGCCCTGATTTCACTATTTCTCATTCCTCTACATGTGAGTTTCTTCTCCTATATCTCCTATATATCCTGTTATTTGTTTCCCTTCTTCCCCTTCTGTATTCCATATAATTCTGGCTCTTCCAGCCCCTGCATCTCCTGATCATCTGGGTGCTCAGCATCTCAATCACCACTATTTGTGTCTCTCGCACAGTAACTAATAGTGAGTCCATTACTATATTGTTTCTGACTGCATGCTAACTAATTATTTGTTCTTTTTGGGTTTTATCCTATTTCTCCCTGTTATACATGCATATATGCACCTGTCAAGTATACATACTGAGATTCTGGTAATTCGGCAGTGCCAATCGAGCAGTCAGTCTATGTCCACATGCAAGTGGACAAGCCACATACAAGTCACTTGGTACGCCAGTCTTGGCTTGGCACATCCACCCTTTACATTCCTTGTTTCTATCTTTCATCCACTCTTCCTCATTCACCAACTATTAATCCCACCCCATCTGCTCCTTATTCTTCGACCCACCTCACCTTGGGACACTCTGTCTTTGTGTTATCTTCAGCAATGACCCTATTGTTTTATAGTCAGTCACTCCCCATTGTCCTATTCTTGACCACATTTCTATTATCTTATTTTCATTGTTCTTTTCCTGTTTACATTCCTTTGTTTTATTCTTGATCATTGTGGACACTACCCCCACATGCCCTGCATACCTTGTTGTTATTTATTCCTTATTCCACATCCCACCTCTTAAACTATAAAGTAGCTCATAGATGTACATACTTCCTCATTCTGGGTATCAACTAGGCTTAGGCTCATATACCTTCCCTTTCCCCTGTGAAGTCCTCTAGTCAGGCCGGCATCTTTGGCACTCTCCTGAGCATCCCTTCTCTTCCAAATTGGTAGCACCCACAGAGAGTAGTATGCACAGCATGAGTATGTTGAAGCCAAAGCCACTACTAATGGCCTACAGGACTTGGCCACTCCCTGTCTGATCTATCAGCATTACCAACGCTTGACAGCACTTCAATGTGCATTTCTGTCATTTATTCCCTATCCCTTGCTCCCCTCTCCCCATTCCTTCTACTGTTTGTCACAACAAGGATATTCAACCCAATGACCTATGCAGGTTGGTGTAACCCATGCTATTCCCTAGAGGTCATGGAGTTTGAAGTGGGACTTGAGTTCCTGGACAACCCTATCATTGGCAGTGACATAAGTACTAGTGTTATGACCCATGCTCCTAACAAACCCATACTAACCCCCACAACCACCCGCACCCTTTCAGAGACCTTTCTGACTGTAAAGACTAGAATGATTATTTTCCATGGTTTCTATTTCCGCTACATCTGGCCGAAGCTCTACTGCTCCAGATCCCTGATTCTACAATTAAGGTTCCACGCCTTTGATAACCGATGTGCAGGACCATCACATACCTCACTCCCTTGTTCTCTCTTTTCTATTGACCCCTTGTACTCTCTTTACTCCTTATTTATGTCTGGAAAAAGATAGTACAAGGATAGTTACATGTATATAAACCCTCAGTCAACTGGACTATTCACCAGTACAAATATTAACTTAGTCTACGTCCTAGTTTCTCATTCATTTCTGGTAAACTTCTGACTTCCAAAATTAGGGACAGATGATTGAGGAGGGTGCAACACATAAGTTGAAGCCAAGTCCCTTTGACCTCGAACACTCAAGTGGCTGGTCTATTGCCAGTCTGCAACTGACCCTAAGTTTCTGGTGCTCCCATCTTCCATCTGTAATCTACAATTCCAATATTTCCATCCACGGAACCTCAACCCCCCTCATGGATTCCCTCACAACTCTGGGAAACCCTTCTGGAAGTATTTAGTTAAGCGCCTGACACGTGGACTTAACAGTATATTCATACTCACCCTCCTGATCATCATGAGCTTGAGACCCATCACGTGTTCACAACCTCTACAGACAATCACCCAGGCATCTACCCATTGTGCATCTATCACCTGAGAACTATCTGTCCCTGGACCCAGTTTTCAGATGCCTCAAATCCCCATGCACCTACTGGAACCTTCATCCAACTCCAGATTCTCAAGCACAGACTTACACCCATGCTCAAATATGACCAACCCGTTCCTCGTGAACCATCCCCCAGAGACCCACCAATCATCACCCTCAGAGATACCATCCAGTTTGGGACCATCCTCAGTAGTGCCATCAACCTCGGGACCATCTTCCATGGCACCCTCTCTTTTCACATCTCCCCCCTACACACCACCACCTTTTGTACCACCTCCGCTCGTTGCTCCACCACCTGCCACACCACCACTTGTTGCACCACCACTAGGGAATGGCACAGGTCACCCATGGGTCAAATGTGGGTGACCCGCACCCGACCCATGGGAAACCCAAACCCGTCAACCCATGGGTTTTTTCCCATGGGTCGACCAGTGTCGGGTGCGCGCCGCACCCGCACGCGCTGACGCAAACGCACCGTACGCACATGCGACGTACGTTCATGCGCCGTACGACATGAACGCGCCGTACGACATGAACGTGCTGTATGCGCACATGACGTATGACAGGAACGCGCCATACGCACACACGACGTACGACATGAACACACCGTACACGCACACGACGTACGACATGAACACGCCGTACACGCACACGACGTATGACACAAATGAGCCGCACACGTGCGTGTCATATGCGTGCGCATACGGCGCGTTAGTATCGGCACATGCACGTACGGTGCGTTGGTATCGGCACGTGCATACGGCGTGTTGGTGTCGAGGCATTGGTATCAGCGCGTGCGCGTACAGTGTGTTGGTATCGGCAAGTGCACATATGGCGCGTCTGTGTCGGCATGCGTGTCATACGCATGTGCATAGGGCACGGTCGTATCATATGCGTGTATGCGCATGTGTACATAGTTGAGGCGGCGGGTTGGGCCGGGTCACGGGTGCTCTCAGCTTGACCCACACCCAAACCTAGGGGCACCCGACCCGGTGACCCATGTGGGTTAGCCTAACCTGTGCTATTCCCTAACCACCACCCATCGCACCTCCACCTGCTGCACCACCCCCTGTCACCCAACCCCATGTCATACCACCTGCTGCAGCACTGCCACCTCCTGCACAAGCAGGAGGGGCTCCCACACTAGGACCAAACGATGTGCCCAACCTTGCTCAGGCCATTGCCATGCTAGCAAGTAATCTGGCCAGCCCCAGAAGATCAGCCCCCCATGCTGC
Source organism: Gomphus sp. MG54 (assembly GCA_003314385.1). NCBI lineage: Eukaryota > Fungi > Basidiomycota > Agaricomycetes > Gomphales > Gomphaceae > Gomphus > Gomphus sp. MG54. The sequence goes on from QLPG01004602.1 coordinate 7,180, forward strand.
CAAAGTTTATGACCGAGATACCTTTGACGGATCTGACTTGAGAAAACTACAAGCCTTCTTAGTGCAATGTAGTCTGAACTTCCACGACCACCCTGACACTTTCAACTCCGACAGTGCCAAGGTGACCTATGTGTTATCGTACCTGACTGGTACCACCCTGGACTGGTTTGAACCAGCCCTCACTGCCCCCGATGAGCCAGACTGGTCTACGATTATGACAAGTTCATCTCTGAACTCAAGACCAACTTTGGTCCCCATGACCCAGAAGGAGAGGCCGAAGCAGACCTTGAGAATCTCTGCATGTGTGACAACCAGCGCATCTGTCAAGTCCACATACTGAGACCCATCCGCCGGCAGTGCCGACCGAGCAATCATCCTATATCTATGACCAAGTGTCCACGTCGCCTGCATAACACTTGGTGCGCCGGTCCTGGCTTGGCACATCCGCCATCCGCACTCCTCGGTTCGTTTCACCTCAGGACTTCCTGTCCTAGTATTATCCTCGGACGAGACCCCATTGTTTTATACTCGGCCACTCCCTATTGTCCCATCTTAAGTCATGATCCTATTGTCTTGTCTTTTATTGTTCCATCCCCACTTTGCATTCCTTGTTCTAATTTTATTCATTGTGGACAATGACCACATGCTCTGCATATCTTGTTGTCCCACATTCCTTATTCCACATGTCGCTTCTTAACCTATATAAGTAGGACATGGATGTACATACTTCTTCATTCTGGGTATCGACTAGGCTTAGGCCCTTCTACCTTCTTCTCTTCTGTTAAGTCCTCGACTCGGGCCGGCATCCTCAGCATCCCCCTAAGTACCTGTCTGTTGTAAATACAGTGGCACGCACAGCAAGTAGGGCGCAACGCACGAGTACGTTGAAGCCAATGCCACTACTCTTGGCCTGCAGGACTTGGCCATAGTCCGCCTGACCTTTTGACAACACCCCTCGGCAGTACCAAAGTCCGTCAGTACCCGACACTTGATAGCATCATGAATTACATAGTCAAATTCAATCAACTAGCCACCCACGTCCATTGGGGTGACGCCGCACTCTGTCGACAATTCTATAATGGACTTCCTGAGAGGATCAAGGACGAGATCTCCAGAGTAGGGAAACCCCACTCCCTACTCCAACTCCACCTCCTGTCCCAGTCCATTGATGCCTGTTACTGAAAACATTGATCAGAAGTCACCAGAGAATCCATCTCAACCCAGAGCTTCAACCATCCCTACAATAGAGGGAGGACCCCCACGAACACATACTCGACCCCTAATGTAGGCAATAAGATGGCCAATCCAGGCCAACCCATGACCCCATCTGGTGGCAGCAGGACTACCCTGGATCTTTCATCCAAAATTGGAAAAGACGGAAAACTTATACTGCAAGAATGGCAATGCCACTTCAAACAAAACCTCTGTCTCTTCTGTGTGTTATGAACCGACTCAGACCACTCTCCGAAACACCTTTCCGAGAACCCGACCGGAAAACCATGGCATCCAACCCCGATATTTTCCACACTTTGGAAAACAAGGTTCTGTATTTAGACAACCCTAAACAATGCGTACCTTGCCCCATGTTTTAGACCCTTGTATTTTTCCCATCCGCTTGTCCTTAGATAGTACAAGGACACACATGTATATAAACCACTAGTCGACTGGACTATTTGCTAGTATGAATATCAAATTAGTTCTGCGTCATAGTTCCGATTCAGTTCCAGTACCTCTCCGACTTTCTGAAATTAGGGACAGATGATTGAGGAGGGCGCAACACATAAGTTGAAGCCAGTCCCTGTGACCTTGCACCACTCGAGTGACCAGTCGATCTATCTAAACCACGAACAGTCCGAAGACCCGTGCACTCTTCTCCTTCCATCCCTTGGTCCAAACCGACCTCCGTAATCTGACACCCTGGAAACACGGAACTCTGAAGGACATCGGGAGTCCTCAAAGTAATTCTAGGACATTAGCTAAGCACCAGATATACGATCTTAACACTGTGGGAGATGGGGCCACACCACCAAAGAATGCCCAAGAACTGCTAGCACAGTCACCAAAGGACACACAGCCTCCATAATAGAGGAAATCAAGGAGGAATCCAAAGCTACGGACACTTCAGAATCCAAAGATTAGAAGCACAGGCCTCTGGCTCTAGTGCCAGTTGTTCACATTGAACAGTCAACAGCACCCACGGAGCAAAACAAACAACATGTCCACTCTCTCAGAAATTTAAACACCTATGACCGATTGTCGAAAAGTTTCGACCCATTTCCTTGGAAACAACTACGACCCTCTGAAATCTGTCAGACTCTAGTTACCTAGACACCATACGCTCACCCATCACGATCTACTGATCGACAGGGCATTGAGTACTATTTTGTCAGATTTATGTCTGAACTGATTCTTGGTACCACTAAGACTGTAGTTCCACTCAGCACTCAATCTGACCCTCCGAGAAAAATTCCTCTCAGGAAAACCCTGACCATCGCAGAACCTGTACCGTCCCTTAGACAAAACGGTACCATGTGTAGATCCCCTTCTTAAACTAGACCCTTGTTGATAACATGTTAATTTACCAATGAACCTTTGACACAGTTCATTACCTGGACTTGCATTGACTACTATGACCATCACGACCACCATGGCTTCAACCACAAACAACTAGTTAGACAACGGGACATCTACTCTAGGGAAAGGGAATGTCAAGCCCACAATACCGAGCTCTGGTTTACTCAGTAGTACCAACCGATCAACCCTTACCATTTAATCCCACACCAGTGACAAGTCATTCTTCACTAGTACATGGTCTCAGCTTGGTACATTCGGTTCATCATTCGGTTCACTCTCCTCACCCCATCCCCTCAAGGGATTTACCATTCACTTATTATTCGGTCATGGCCCTATTGTTTTATGTTCAGCCACTTTCCATTGTTCTATTCTCACTCACTTTTTTGTTCTTGGTCATGTTTCATTGTTCCATTCTTGCCCACATTCCTTGTTCTATTCTTGATCATTGTGGACAATACCTCCACATGATTCTTCATATCTTATTGTTCTCCATTCCTTGTGCCACTCTGTTCCACATGTTGCTTCTTAACCTATATAAGTAGCCAATGTATGTAGATGGTTCTTTGTTCTGGAAATCAACTAGGTTTATACTTTCTTGTCCTCCCTTCTCCTGTCTAAAGTCCTTTACTTGGGCTGACACTCTCGGCACTCTCCTGGGTATCTCTTCCATCCCAAATCAGTGGCACGCATGGGAAGTAGGGCTCAACACATGAGCACATTGAAGCCAAAGCCACTACTCCTGGCCTGCGGGACTTGGCCATTCCCATCTGACTCCTCGGCAATCCCAAAGCCTGACAGGGAAGGTACCCAAAGACTGAACCATGCCCGACTCAAGAGACTGTGGTATTATTATTTCTGGAACAACTATAAACAAAACCTCAGTCATCACCATAAAACAAGGAATGGTCTAGCTCCAGATCAGGATCAGAAGGATCCTGCTGATGAAACAAATCCACACCCTTGCCCTTTCCCCCTCCACCTAACCCTGGTACTGAACCTGCCACTTCAATGGACCATCCCACCTTGGGCATCATATCTTCTGCACCAGGCCCCAAGTCCGCCTGACTCCCTGCTGTGTGAGGAATCTGGGCAAGGCCACCACATCGACACCCCCACTTCAGACAGTCCCGGTTATCCATCTGAATGGTGTTTTGCATCTCAGAGGCATCTGACAGCTTCTTCACATCAGCCTCAAGAGCATGAAGTTGAGCATCCATCTCAGACAGACTATCCCAAATTAACCCCAGGGCAGCCACAATTTCCACACACCCAACCTTTGGGAGAGGAGAAACCACCATGTCGACCATCGGCTTTTTCGAGGAGGATGCTCCAGGAGCCTCCACCTCCTCCTGCCCCCATTTTTTCACAATCATCCCCTTGATGAACGGTACCCCATCTACCTCACACCTCACCCAACTGTTCCAGCAAGGGATACAGGTCTTGACTGCCGTAGACCGTTTGCAATTTTTTTCCCACCTATGGCAAAGATCACAGGGTTCCGACCTCAGGAATGGAAGAACCCCTGGGGTGGTAGCCTGATACAGATCAGGACAATGATGAATCAGCACCCAATAACTGGATTCAAAAGGTCTGAGACCCACCTCCTTTCCGGCCACCCACACATCACGAACCACCTGTTTTTCATAGGTTTTCTGAGCCACAGAAATTCGAGCCCCCTCCTTCTGATGCTACTGGTACCTCCTCTCCACGTCTCATGTAACAGAACTCAATCCGGCTATGGGTACAAAAGGTACATCTCCCCTGCCTTCAGGATTTCTCCCAGTCAGTGATAGGACAGATTCTGGAGCTATGGACAAACTACGGTCTGTCGAGGAATCATCTGGCTCGCTAGCAGCCTTGGAATGAACATAACTGTCAGGCACCGTACATACTGACAGGCCTCGGGAAAGCCGAAGGGGGTCAGACAGGTAAAGGCCAAGTCCTGCAGGCTAGAAGTAGTGGCATGGCTTCAACGTGCTCATGCGT
>QLPG01004612.1:0-11344 GCA_003314385.1 Gomphus sp. MG54
CGAGGAATTCGACCGTGTCTTTGTGCCATTCACATTTGCTGGCTTTGACAAATAAGCCTTTTTTTCTCAGTCGACGGAGCACCTCTCGGATATGTTCTCGGTGCTCCTTGAGTGAGTCTGAATAAATCAGTATGTCGTCTATATAGGTGACGGCGCAATGGTCTATTAGGTCACCGAGAATATCATTCATAAACCTCTGAAAAGCCGCAGGGGCATTGGGGAGGCCAAACGGCATGACTAGCCATTCGTAGGACCCATACCGGGTCTTGAAGGCAGTCTTCCATTCTTCTCCTTCGGCAATTCGGATCAGGTGGTACGCGTGCCGAAGGTCGATCTTTGTATAGATTTGAGCTTTTCGGGGGGCGTCTAATAGGTCAGTGATTAGAGGGAGAGGGTACCGGTCCTTCTTAGTCACTTTGTTTAGTGCTCGGAAATCAACACACAGCTGAAGAGAGCCATCTTTCTTTTGGACGAACAGGATTGGCGCCCCTTGTGGGGAACGGGAGGCCCTGATGAACCCCATGTTCAGGTGTTCATCAAGGAACTCGCGCAGGGTTTCTAGTTCTGACTGTGATAACGAGTAGAGGGGTGGATGAGGCATCTTGGCACCATCTTCCAGGGTGATTTTGAGATCGTAGGGTCGATGGGGTCCTAGAGTGTCAGCTTTTGTTTTACTGAAAACATCAGCAAATTCATGATACTCTTTGGGGATGTTTTCCAGGTCGACCGGATCGGGGGGAACAGACAGAACGGATGGGGCCTTGGCCGATCGTGCCGAGACGGCGTCGATGGCCGAAAGGTCCAGACAGAAAACCTGCGAACCTTCTAGTTTTCAGGCTCGCTGCATTGACTAGGGCGATTCGCGGGGCTTGTAATTTCGGAGAGGATCCTGGTTGAGGCTGTGGAGCAGCGGCAGATGCCGGCTGAACCGTCGGCCTCAGGACGCACCTAGGGCCATTAGCGGTTTTTCAGAACGTAATACTGCCCAATACCCAATCAATTAACGGATTGTAGCAGGTGAGCCAGTTGTGACCGAGTACTACCAACACAGACGAATCTAGTGACGTAACGTACATATGGATGGACTGTAGTTGTTCTGTTGGGAATTTGACTGGTAGCTCTACAGACTCGGTAATAACCGCATTAGTAGTGCCATCAAATAGTTTAAGGGGAATCGAATCCACAGAAGTGGTGGGGATTTTATTTTCCCGAACATAGGAAGATTCTATGAAAGCAGTGGGTAGAACCTGAATCGATCAGACATTGAAGGGGAGTTGCCGAGGAACTTGGTATCAGAATAGAAGATAGAGGGATTACCAAAGAATTAGGATTAAGAAGGGCGGAGGCATTAAGCTTAACCTCCGTTCCAGCACCTGCCGACTCTTTGGATTAGTCACCTCTACGGATTCCTTAGTTTCGGTGTCTGGGGTGTTAGTCGCTTTGCAGGTGGTAGATCTGGATTGTAGGGTCATAATCGTTCAGCAGTAAGGGCACAGGAGGTAGTGTTAGTCTGAGTATACTGTCAGGACCCGGTACTACCGAGGGTACTGTCAGAACCAGCCAAGTCCTGCAGGCCGGTCAGGGTGGCTCGGCTTCAACGTACTCGTGCGTTGCGCCCTGCCTCCTGTGCGTGCCACTAACTTGTAACGAGAACGGATACTCAGGCGAATGCCGAGGATGTCGGCCTGAGTAAGGACTTCTGAACAGAAGGAGGAGAGTAGGGAGGTGTAAGCCTAGTTGATACTCAGACTGAGGAACTATGTACACATATCAACTACTTATATAGGCGGGGGGGGGGCGGAATGTGGAATAAGGGTGGCATAACACATGAAAAAAAGAATAAGGTATGAAGACCATGTGGAGGCATAATCCACAACGATTAGAATAGAATAATAAGAGGGTAAGATAATAGAATAAGCGGTGAGATTGTGGGAAAGAAATAGAACAATGAGGAACGGCCGAGAATAAAACAATAGGGATGTGAGTGAGTGGCAGGGAATAGTGATCATCCCATGGGTAAACGAGTGAGGGGGAAAGGAAGAGAGTGTAGGGTTGACAAAGAATAGGGGTTGGGGAGGAGGGTAATAAACCGGGTGATAAACCGGGTGTACCGAACCGAAACCGTACGCTGTGGAGTGATGTGAATGGGGGTCGGTTGGTTGGTACTGCCGAGTAAGTCAAAGCACGATGCACGGTCGTGACAACCACCATAATTGCATCATATCCCAGGCTTTGTGGTAATTGGGTGATGAGGTCCACCGATATGTACTGCCAAATCCTTGTTGGAATTGCATTTGGAGCTAGAGTCCCCCTTGGTTTTGCTGGGAATGTCTTTGTTTGTTGACACCTACTGCACCCATCCACATACATTCTCACATCTCCATGTATTCTTGGCCACCAGTAGTTCCTGAGGATGAGTTCTGTTGTCTTGAACCTTCCAGGATGTCCTGCAGTGGGTGTGTCATGGTGTAGATGAATGATTTTCTCTCAAAGATTCCTGTTCTTTGGTATGTATATCCTTCCTTCCCATATTATGATCCCCTCTTCTTCCTTCCAATCCTTCTCTCCACTCTCTACCCTATCTCTGACTTTTATCTCTATGTTCTTTGCCTTTCTGATTCTTTTCATCAAGTCTTCCTCCTCTCCTCTAAGCTCTCCTCTTATTGCTCAGAAGAACTCTTTCTTCAACACCATAACTCCAGTATTATCTCCTTCTACTCCCTGTTTGTGGTCTTCCCATCTTGAGAGGAGGTCAGCCTTCTTGTTGAATTGGCCTGGTCGATGCTTTAGGATAAAATCATAATCTGCCAATTCAAGGGATCATCTGGCCTGGCAGCAGTTCAGCTTTCTTGCTATCATGAAGTATTCTAGATTCTTGTGGTCCGTCCATATTTCAAATGGCTACATTGTCCCTTGCAGATAGTGCCTCCACTCTGCCAATGCCCACATGATGGCCAGCATCTCCTTATCATGTATATTATAATTCCTCTCCACATCATTGAGTGCTTTGGATATGTAGGCCACTGGTGTCCAGGTTCCCTGTTGCATTTGTGACAAGATTGTACCACTGGTGAAGTCTGAACTGTCTGCTTCCACTCGGAGCAGGTCCTCATCTGTTGGAAAGGCTAAGATTGGTGCTGCCATTACTGCTGCCTTGAGGAGTTGGAAGCTTATCAACTGTTCGGCCCCCCAGTTCCATGGCTTGTTCCCTGTTAGTTAATGTAGTGGTTTGACAATGCTTGCAAAGCCTTGGATGAAGCGACGATAGAAATTGACAAAACACAAGAATTGCTGCAGTTCATTCTTCATCCTGGGAACTGGCCATCTGCTCACTCCTTCCACCTTGACTGGGTCCATCTCCATCTTCCCTTCGCTCACCACCAATCCCAGATATTCCACCTTCTCTTTCTCAAACTCGCATTTCTCTGATTTGAGATAGAGATTGTATTCTTGTAGTAGGGCCAAGACATACTTGATGGTCCTTCTGTGCCCTTCTAAGTCTGTCAAGTAGATCATGATGTCATCTATATAGGTACTGACACATCCTTCATTTATCAATTCATGGAAGATATCATTCACCATTGTCTGGAATGTTGCAGGGGAGTTGGTTAATCCAAAGCACATGACCAGTGGATCAAAAAGGCCTCAGTTGGTGATGAAGGCCGCTTTGTGTTCATCTCCTTCCTTGACTCAGACATTATTGTATCCCCATCTGATGTCCACCTTAGTGAAGATGCGTGCATGGCATAGTTTGTGGATCACTTCAGAAATCAGTGACAGTGGATAGTGGTTCTTGATTGTCATTGCATTCAGCTGTCGGTAGTCCTGCACTGGCCTCAAGCTGCTGTCTTTCTTTTTGATGAAGAAGAATGGTGATGCAATAGGAGACTTGGATGGTCAGATCTTCCCTGACTTCAGGTTTTCTTCCAAAAACTCGTCTAGCTGCTTCTGTTTCTCTAGACTGAGTGGGTACACCTTGCTTGAGAATGGTTCAGCCCCCAGCTTTAGTTTGATTGCATGATCCCACTGCCATCATTCAGGAAGGTTATTTTCAAACCCCTCCTTTGTGAAGACCCCTTTAAATTCTTCCAGATACTGTGCTGGAACCATTTCTTCCACCGTCTCCTTTTTCTTCTCCTTCTGTGCCTCCTCTGTCAGCTTCTGTGAGTGTGTCCTGGCTACATGCCCTTCCTCCTCCTCTGCATATATCTGGGTCACAAATATACAGTCTCCCTCCTCTAGTTCTTCCTCCTCTTCTTCTAGATCATCCTCCTCTACACCTGCTTTTGACATTCCACATTCCAAGGGACATTGGTCAAATGTCAACTCTCCTGTCTTCCAGTTGACACTTGGGTTATACTTCTGAAGCCAGTTGAAGCCAACAATGAAGTCTGTCTTTCTGGTATTGGTGACTGAAAAAGGGAAGACCTCTGAGTGGTTCTTTATCCTGACTCTGAGGGTTACTGCATGGGTTATAGGTCCTCCTTCATTGTGGGTTCCATCCATATTGTAGATGGGCAGTGGTCTTGGGAGTCTTTCCATTGGCAAACACTTGGCTTTTGCAAAGCCTTCATCGATGTATCATCCTGTTGTCCCATAGTCTAGGAGCACTTCAATTGTGAATCCCCTTTTGTCTGTTGGTGTTTCAACAGTGGTGGGTATCATCACCGAAGATTGGTTGATTCGTCTGATCCACTGTTTCCTTCCCCTAAGCTCCTTGACCATTTCTATGCCCTCCTCTCTTCTCATCCCTTGTATGGCTTCCACTACTTCTGATGTCAATTCTCCTTTCCTTCTGCTGTGTGTCCACTGTCTCAACACTTCCTGCCCTGACTTGTTGTCTTAGTGTATCCTCTACAACACCCACTCTGTCATTCCTTCTTTGGGTTTCTCCACCTCTTCTGCCACCACCACCTTCACTTCTCACTTCCTCTTCTCTTTCTTCTCCTTCTCAACTTTCAAGGGTTGTTCTGGGACAGTTTCAGGTTCTGGTTCTGCACTTTCTTCAATTGCTAGTGGGGTGAAGTAGTTTACAGATATCTAGGGTGAGGAGGACATCCTTTTCACTCCTGCCCCTCCTGAAAATCCTCCTTCTTCAACATGTCCAGCACCTCCCTTTTCTCCTCTTTTGTCCACCCATCTATCAATGCTCTGACCTTCTGGATATCTTGAGGTTTGGGACAGTTTCATGCTATGTGTCCCTGCTCTCTGCAGTTGAAGCATGTCACTGCCATCACTGGCTTCCCTCGAGCCTGATCAATCTCCATGGGTTGTATTCCCAAAGTAGGTGGGGGAGCGAGTGACTGAGATGGAGTAGATTGTGGATTTCTTGGAGTCTGCCATATCCTTGGTCCTATAGTCCCCCTCTTTGTCGTTTGGTATTCACACAACTGGTTGTCAAAGCGGAGGGCATATGACTTCCACTTGTCATATGTTGTTGGAATGGTCTCCAGTGTATAAATCCGCTCCACCACCTGTGGGGACAGGTTCCTTTTGAGCAAGGCAACATATCCTTCATCATTATCCCCGCCTGTAACCTATGTTCCTCAAACTCCACAAAGAACTCTGTTGCTGGCCCTCCTCCTTGTCTCAGCTGCTCTAGCTTTCATTGAGCCATTTCTATCTTGTTTGGGTCATGGAATGTTATCAGCAGCTCAGTACGGAATTCCTCCCAACTCTGGCTCTGGTAGCTGCGTGTTCCTGCTTCCAGTTCCCCTGTGATACGACTTGCCCACTGAGCTGCAAACTTCACTTTTATATAGGACAAGGAAAAGCGGATCTTTCGCATATGGTCCACTTTGAAATAAGATGCATCATCCTCGAAGTTCAGGTAGAGCTCGCGTAGGAAGGTATCAATCTTCTCTGATGAGCTGTCAAATGGTTCTGGTCTTGCAATTTTGCCAGCTGATGGGATAGAGGAGGTGGTTGTAGATGTCAGCTGGGGTGTTTGGGCTTGTAGTGATGCTAGGTATTGGTTCAGGTGGTGTGTCTGATTGTTCACCATTGCAGTCAGGTCTGCATTGTTTTGCTGCAGGCCTGCGAGAATTTGTTGTAGGAGATCGACATCCATGATAGGGTGTTGTAGGGATATAATAGTCTTGAGCTAATGTCAGCAACAACAAGAGCTTCAATACTTGGGAGCGGAAGAGGGATTTGAGCAATGATACTTGTCAGTGTATTGACCAGCTCAAGACTGAGCTTTAACTAATTACCTAAGAACTGTACATATGGTCTAGTGGAGTAGCAGAGTCCAATAACAAGCAATAGATAGAGGAGTAGAGAAACCATGACAGGGGCCATGGCTGAGGATAATACAAGGACAGGAAGTCTCGAGGTAAGGTGGATTGAAGAACAGGGAGTAGGCATGGAGGGATTAATAGATGATGAGTGGTGTAGAGTATGTGAGGGATAATGGGCAAGGAATGTGGGTGGTGGATGTGCTGAGCCAAGACCTGCATACCAAGTGATATGCATGTGGCGTCAACACTTGGATGTGGACATAGGATGACTGCTTGGTCAGCACTGCCAAATTACCAGGTCTTGGTACGTGTACTTGACAGGCATCTTGACTCTATGTTATGGCCCATGCCACCAATAAACCCATATTAATCCCCACAACCACCCTCACCATTTCTGGGACCTTTCCAACCATTCAAAGTCTGAACAACCACTTTCTGAATTCCATTGTATCAACCCGAGGTTCTGCATTCCTGAACCTCCGAAGATTCTGAGGCCAAGGTTCCACTCCTTTGATAAACGACATGCAGGATCATTGTGTACCTCACTCCCTTGTTCTTTGTTCTGTATTGGCCCCTTGTACTCTTTCCTCCCCTTGTATTTACTCAGCAAAAGTTAGTACAAGGACTAGATACATGTATATAAGGCACCAGTTGACTGGACTATTCACCAGGATGAATATCAACTTAATTCTGTGTTGTAGTTTCCAATTCAGTTCTGGTAAACTTTCCAACTTTCTGAAATTAGGGACAGACAATTGAGGAGGATGCGACACATAAGTTGAAGCCAAGTCCATGCAACCTCAAACCAATCAAACCACCTAATACCATGAACAGTCCTAGACCCCCTGGCACTTCCTGTCTTTCTGCCCCTTTGCAATTCCATCTGTGAACCCTCAACCTCTAGTCCCTCCACCTCCAGAGTACAAACCCCCCCTTGGAAACCATTTGGAACCTCTGGAACCCCTTTTTGAAGTATCTAGCTAAGTGCCGACATGCAGATTTAACACTCCACATCTTGCTTCTTAACCTATATAATTAGTGCATGTATGTAGATGGTTTTTAATTCTGAATGAGCCACCCCCTGCCCTCCGGGCAGAGGAGCCAGCCAAAGCCCAGCAGAGCCCAAGCCCAGACCTGAGGCAAGCCCAGACCCAAGGCAAGCCCAGACCCAAGGCAAGCCCAGACCCAAGGCAAGCCCAGACCCAAGGCAAGCCCAGACCCAAGGCAAGCCCAGACCCAAGGCAAGCCCAGACCCAAGGCAAGCCCAGACCCAAGGCAAGCCCAGACTAAAGGCAAGCCCAGACCCAAGGCAAGCCCAGACCCAAGACCCAAGCAGAGCCCAGCCAAAACTCCAATTTTCCAATCCTATGTTCAACACATCTCTATCTATTAATATCTATCAGTTGTCCTTGAGTAACACTTCCCTATATACAATATTACATGTCTTCCTTCCCTCCAGTAACAAAACCTGTACTCTTCCCCAATTTATACCCCTTGATACCCCCACATAAAATTGTCCATGTGAAAACACAGGGTATCGCAAGTCTATTCCCACTGTTCCCAGAGATTGTCCTTGTGACTTGTTTATTGTCATAGAAAATGCAAGCCCCATAGGAAATTGTCACCTGTGTAATTCAAATGGCAATTGTTCTGCACTTGTTGAAACTGTGATTCTGGGGATAAATGCAGTCTGTCCTGCCGATGGTCCTAAAATTATCCTCACAAACAGTACCCTGTTGGTCATTTGAACCAACCAAAGACATGTCCCATTGCAAATTCCCTGACCTACATCCAGATTGCGAAGAAGCATCAAAGGCACTCCAAGCTTGACTTTGAGTTGAGAGAGAGGAAGACCACCCTTGTTGATGGAGTTTAGATATTCTAGAGGATATTGATGATTATTGTCCTCTTGTCCTTTAATGGTATCTACACTGGAATACAGTTTCTCCTCTCCTGGGAATTGATCTAGAACCTGAGTATTGATCTTATCCACTTCAGTATTTCTAGGACAAAGGATGGCACGTTCCAAAAAGAACTTGTCTGGAATTGTTTGTCCACCTTCAAGGCTAGGATATGTAACTGAGATGAGACTTGAGAGATTGTTATGAACTGACTTGGACTACTCCCCAAAATAGACTTTTGGCAAACCCAACCGGAAAACCACGATGTCTGACCCCAACACTTTCTCCAACTCTGTAAAACAAGGTTCTGCACTTAAACAACCTTAAACCAACGTGTACCTTGCCCCTTGTTCTTACCCCCATTTAGCCCCTTGTATTCTTCCTGCCCCCTTGTCTTTACTCAGCACAAGATAGTACAAGGATAGATACATGTGTATAAGCCACTAGTTGACTGGACTATTTGTCAAGCGTTGGATACTGATGGACTTCGGTACTGCCGAGGGGTCTTGGCGAGAGGTTGGGCGGACTATGGCCAAGTCCTGCAGGCCAAGAGTAGTGGCATTGGCTTCAACGTACTCGTGTGTTGTGCCCTACTTGCCATGCATGCCACTGTATTTGCAACAGATAGATACTCGGGGGGATGCTGAGGATGCCGGCCAGAGTCGAGGACTTAACAGAGGAGAAGAAGGTAGAAGGGCCTAAGCCTAGTTGATACCCAGAATGAGGAAGTATGTACATGCATGTCCTACTTATATAGGTTAAGAAGCGACATGTGGAATAAGGAATGTGAGACAACAAGGTATGCAGAGCATGTGGTCATTGTCCACAACAAACAAAATTAGAACAAGGAATGCAAAGTGGGGATGGAACAATAAAAGACAGGATAATAGAATTGTGACTCAAGATGGGACAATAGGGAGTGGCCAAGTATAAAACAATGGGGTCGTGTCTGAGGATAATACAAGGACAGGAAGTTCTGAGGTGAAACGGACCGAGGAGTGTGGATGGTGGATGTGCCGAGCTGAGACTGGTGCACCAAGTGTTATGCATGTGACGCAGGCACTTGGTTGTGGATATAGGATGATTGCTCGGTCGGCACTGCCGGCAGATGGGTCTCGGTATGTAGACTTGACACTATTTGCCAGTACAAATATTGAATTAGTCTGTGTCATAGTTCCGATTAAGTTCCGGTAACTTTCCGACTTTCTGAAATTAGGGACAGACAATCGAGGAGGGCACAACACATAAGTTGAAGCCAGTCCTTGCGACCTAGTACCACTCGAACAACTAGTCAATCTACCTATACCATGAACAGTCCAAAACCCCCATGCTTCTGTCCTTCCATCCCTCCACCCGAACTGACCTCCGAATACAAATACTCCAGAAACAAGGACTTCCAGAGGCTGTTAGGAACCCTGGGAAACAATCCTAGAAACACTAACTAAGTACTGGATATGTGATCTTAACAGTATATTTGTACTCATACTCCTGATCATCATGAGAGACAAGACTCGGGCCCAACTCCTAGGAAGCCTCACTAGGCCCTTCCTCTGTCACACACCTGTTTTTCGGAACCCACCACCCATTGGATCCAAAAACCCCACACCTCAGAACCCCCTGGATCACCCTAGTAACATGACAAACCTTGGTAGATCAATCACATTGCTAGCAAACAGCCTCTCCACATGGCCTCCTCCTCCTTAACCAATGCATCTACATACCTGACAGCGGAGACCTTTGCCTATGGGTCCTTGTTAAATCTGTATGTCGGTGCTTAGCTAGAGACTTCCAGAAGGGTTTTCGGAGGGTTCTGAATGGTTTCCGAAGGGGGGGATTCGTATTCCGAGGGCAGGGGCTAAGGGTTGGAATCGGGATCGGAATTGGAGCAGACAGAAGTCAGGAATGCTGGGGGTCTTGGGACTGTTCATGGTATAGGGTAATACAAGTGGTTCGAGGTCACAGGGACTTGCCTTCAACTTATGTGTTGTACCCTCCTCGATCGTCTGTCCCTAATTTCAGAGAGTCGGAAAGTTGACTGGAACTTAATCGGAAACTATGACGCAGAATTAAGTCGATATTCATACTGGCGAATAGTCCAGTCGACTGGTGACTTATATACATGTATCTAGTCTTTGTACTATCTTTTACCGAGTAAAGACAAGGGGGGGAAGAGAGTACAAGGGGCAATATAAAATGAAGAACAAGGAGTGAGGTACGTGATGATCCTGCGCCTCATGTTGGGTCATGATTTTATTCCCCTGCATTTGTGTTTTGTGCTTGCATCTTTGGTTCTCTTTTACGCTTTTCTCTTTTGCATGTGCGTTCTATGGCGCTTAAAATAAGCGCCCATAACGACACACCATTGCACACCTTTGGGCCTTGTCTTTAGCATCCATATTGACAAGCCCCAAAGGTTAGTAGTTACTTTATTATATACATGTCTTTAGCATCCAAATTGACAAGCCCCAAAGGCACTTGTTGCTCTGTGTGTCAGTTATCAGTCTTATTAGACCTTCCCTGCTATCAGGTTATGGGCCCCGGGTTTTAACTGGCTCACACTACAACACACACTCCTCCAATCTTCCCCATACTTTGCACACACCTTTATACAGGTTGCATCCACCTTCAGTCAAATTTTCAGCCTTATCCATCAACATCTGACTCCTTATCATATCAATCAGTCATCCACACTCCACAACACCATTACCATGTCAAACAGTCATCCTGACTCTTTTGCCTTTCATCTCACACCCCTCAACAACACCAACTACCCCCAGTGGAGAGGAGAGATGAGGGCTGTGTTGCAGAGCAAGAGATTGTGGCAGATTGTCATTGGGAGGAGGGTCAGGCCTGTTGATGCTGTCAAGGCAGCCATTTGGGATGAGGATGCATCTATGGCAGCTGGAGAGATCTTCTTAGGTGTTCAGCTTGAGCAGAGGGTTCATTTTGAGGGTATTGCTGAGGATCCAGTCAGGATGTGGTCAAAACTCGAGTTTGTACATCTCCAGGAGCCTTTTACCATTGCTCCTTCACCTATACAGCTCCCTGCTTCATCTACTACTTCTATTACACCCCAAACGAAGTTTTGTGCACTCTGCACCCACCAGGGACATTCCCATGTTATCTGTCATCATTTTCTACTGGAAAACTCGAATTTTCAGCACCAAAATTGCTCTCAGAAGCAGTCTGCACCATCTAACATCA
>QLPG01004616.1:0-20225 GCA_003314385.1 Gomphus sp. MG54
TGCGCCGCTATGGCGATATATTTGCGTCAATGCGCTGGCTGTGCAGTCTGCGATCTATCGGGCGACATTTCCTTATCTCAGCGAGGATTCCAAAGCACATTGCGTCTCTCTGAGCCTGGTCCGAACACCGGGGGGGACTGTCACAAGACCTCACCTACATCCTGCTGTAGTGGCTTTAAGAGGACCGGAATCATGCAAAGGAGGACGGTGATTCACGCCGCGCCTGAGATAGAGTGAGGCACGAATCGACATTTGAGTGATCATGGAATCACGCTTTGTGCTGAATCCTAGGGAACCATCAACCGTGTCCTTTGTATGAGAGAAAGCAACGGTTTGTCGAGACATTACTGCGTGGAACCACCCCAGCAGCGGAAAAAGAAACTCGGTCTAGACGGACAGGGATCTTCAACTCGACCATCAGATCCTTCAAATCACCGGGTGCCAAGAGAGCAAAGGGGAGTAGGCAAACACGTCCATGAATACACACGCAGGACTCTCAGTGCAACACACTATCCACGAAGAGATCTAACCTGATGCATCTTGGGCACAGTTCCGTACATGTAGCAACCACACGCGAGGGAGCCCTGACCGACACGAGACATTTGCCAAGCAAATACAGTGTATGGACGGACAAGTAAGACCTATCTGAATGAAGCAAGAAAAAACAAGCACGATTGCGATTTTTTCCTATTTTTTGGCGTTTGAAAAGGTGTGGACCCTGAGTGATCAGTGGTTGATACATATAATACCACGTTCGATCCACAGATATGCATTTGTTAAATGCCTAATTCTTTATGGCGATGCCTACTTTCCATGAGGACATTGCACAGTCATCAACAACTGGGAAGTTATGCCATAAAACAGCACGGTGATGCACTCATGTTCAGCAGCCGCGCCGGTAATTCCGACCTACACCTACAAATTTACAGTAGTAGCAGTATATACAGCTTATATTCTTACATTGCAGTCACCACCGCAGTTTGACTCGCAACCCCGACTCTCCGGAGTGAGTGTATTCTGGGCAGCGTGCCATCACTGCTATTATTTCCGCCGGATATATGTGCATCAGTATATATATACGACCATGAAATTACTATGTCTGCTGATGAGCTCAACCAAGATAATAACAACGTTCAACTATGAGACCGGATTGATCTAGTTAGTTAGTCACAGCCACCGTTGTATACTACACTACCATATCACACGCATATCAAAAGAAATATCAAACGGATGGGTCCACAGCTCGTGTTTCTCACGCTGCATAGAGCGTGTCCAAGAAGATGGATGCCGCCTGCGATAAGAAGGCAGGGCCCACGGCACTCGAGTTACCCAAGCCTGATATAGTGCAAGGATGAGACAGAGATAACATGTGGCAGTGAAAAGGGCAATGTGGAGGGTGAGAAAACATCTGAAACCACAATGCGCACCGTATACTGTTACCATCTGTCCGACCACAGATGGTTTGGATTTAGCTTCCCGGACACAATCTTTCAAATCGGCGATGAACTGATCAACTACCGGCACAGTCAACCGCTGCGATTGATGGAGGCAGGCATTCAGTAGTGCTTGACACGTGCGGAGAGATGTATACTCACGGTGCAGGCGATGTGCACTGCAGGCGGGTCGCTAAGACCATTGAGATGCCATCCCCGCTCACTCATCGCATCTCCAACCCTCAACGCGTTGACAGAAGCGGGCATTTTCGAGCCGAAGGCGACGACAGAGGCGGGTGGCTTACCCAGCACGTAGAGCTCTGGGATCTCGTTTTCGATCGCTGCTTCAATCTTTTTGGCGCAGGTGACAATTGACCGACATGACTCCAAGTACCCACTAAGAAACAAGGTTTGAGGAGGAAAGCATTGTATGAGACAAGAATATAACCCACTCGTGGCCCATATATTGCATTGCTGCCCAAGTGCCAGCGATTAACGCACCAGGACTGCCGGTGGCGTGAGTGGCGGTGTTCATACGGTTAACAAAAACAGTAAAACGAAAACCCACCGAGATCCAGCCAAGGACGGGCTTGCATAGACACCACCTAAGAGCGTGCACGGTTATTCTTATGCAGGAACTGTGCACGTCACCACTCACCTGCCCAATCAGGGCTGACAAAGTACTGATATCTGCGCAAATTCGAATCTCGATACATGACCACCGATGACCCCTGCAAACTCAATATGTTGAGAGGGTACACTTAATCTGTTGAACCAACCAACCTTAGGAGCAAAGCCATACTACGTATAAAGGCTGCGTTAACGACACGAAGCTCTAGTGCACATGGTGAAATACCTTGTGCGTGTCGCACGATATACTGGTCACACCAGGAACTCTGAAGTCAAAAAGATCCATTGGAAATCCAGCCTCTTCAAGGAACGGGACTATAAAGCTCCCCAAGCAGCAATCCACATGCAGCCCAACATTGTATTTTTGAGCAAGCTTGCCAAGGGCGCCGATATCGTCCATGCAGCCATCCGGGAAGTTGACTGCAGAACCGACGATCTATCCGAGGTATAACAGTCATGTTCCAATCTGGCCTGTCGAGTCACCATGAGACTCACCATAATTGTATTTGCATTTCTGGTGAAAGTTCAGTGGAAAAGCCGGTGAATTTAAATTGAAAGGAGTCACGACTGACATTGCACGCGCCACTCTTTTGACAGGAACCTTGCGAGTCACAGGATCTACTCGGACATGGTGAACCTTGATTTTAAGATAGGCACCAGCTTTGTCGAAGGCAGCATGCGCCGAGGAAGGTATCACGCTACAAGTCCGGGACTGAGGATTATGAGCTAAGAATTTCACATGATATCGCACATTTCAGGGTTGGTGATCCCCTTCACCTCGCGAGCCCAGTCTCTATGGGTTTTGACTGCCATAATAATAGATTCGGTGCCGCCAGAAGTGGTAGTCCCTGCACCACTGGGATTGTTGTACCTGGTAAACAATCCAGTAGAATATAAATAAATTGCACACGCATGTCTGCAGCCCCGCTTACATTCGTAAACACATGGCAACAACCTCTGCCTCCATTTTGCGAATTGCTACAATTACATATGAGTAACTGATCCATTCCACATCCTGAGCCATGAGCAGGCGTACCAGGGAACACGTCAGGGTGGAGCGGGTTGGAGACTGTGTACTTCTGAAAGGCCATGTTGATGACTTTCGACAGCTCTTCCCCTCCGTCTGAACGGGATATAGATGAATACCTATTCTTTTACTTCTATGGATATAGACCCACGATAGACTGCCCCCGACAACTTCCCAAGACGCCAATTCGCGCCTTTTACCTCAGAGTCCATGATCTCCATCTCTTTCTCAATCCATTCAAAAGAATTGCCCTTTGCCGGTAATGTTAAATGGCGGATCACATTAGTTCCTTTCGGAATCATCTTGCTTTCGATACTTTCTCTCGCCTTGCCCATCTCTGTGTCAACTTTTTGTCTTCCGGCCGGAGTACGCAGTGCAAGAAAGATGACTTTCTAGAAAAAGAAAAAGATGTTATCGGATCTAATGTGGGATGTATAGTATTGCGAACCTTCTGCACCCAGATCCACGCATCACGAATGGTCTGCCTCAAGCCATTCGCACGCAAATGCCGCTGTGACTGAAGCATATAAGACAGAACTACATACGCTAACAAGGCAGTCTTGGCATTGTTGAACGTCAGACTTGTAACGGCAGTCTTGACAACAGCCAGAGACTTTTCTCGGACTGAGGACATGGGAGAAAGTCGAAAAGAAATACGCGGGTGACACGTCACAGACTATCACAACCAGTCCAGACTTTGAAACGCGTTTGGCCAAATGGAACCAAGGTGTGGGAAGGTTAGCACTCGTCCGCTTCATATAACTTGCGGCGGATAGGCCAGCACATGGGATATTAAAGAAAACATTTAGCATTTATTGCAGTACTTAATATCATGGCACTGGTAAAATTCCCAAATGGTCCATATAGCATCCCGTTCAACGGACACGTGTAATTAATTGCAAATATAGACTCTAGCGATCATGATTGAAAAAGATAGTTTACAGGGCAAAGATCACTTTACGTAATGGCACAGCCTCTCTCAACCGTTGCTTGTCAGAGTTCTATATCTTGTAATGCACGAGGAGCCTGAAGTCGGTTTGGAGGCCATACATCATGAGAATGTTGACAGTAATCGGGAAGAGCGACTGCAGCACGACCTATTCGTTCTAAGGAAGCTGAACGCATCCTTCTCCATGTACAATGACGCGTTGAAGGATACCAAATCGTGCACCGAGGTGCGTGTCCATTTTGTTAGACTTGAACATTTAACTGAAATATTTAGCTTAGAGTGTCGCGCTGCAGCTTGACAGGACGGATCGTTTACTAGACCAATATGTCGATCTTTTGCGACACACAGAGAACAACTCGAAGCTGATTTTCGATGAGACATGGGAAGGAGGTATCATGGTAATTACCCTTTTAACGCACTGTAACGCATTGCTCTATATTTTCTCTCTACAGGATCAAGAAATCATGGAGAGGTTACGCGTTGAAGCCGGGCAAAGAGCACAGCGCGAGCGTGAAGAGCGTGAAGAGGCTGCTCGGGTGGAACAGGAGCGATTAGAAAGAGAAGAACAGGAGCAGAAAGCGAAGGTAGCTCGAAACGCAAAAGAGAAGGAGAAGCACAGCTCTGGATCTGTCCCAGGTATTAGGGGTGTGAGGGGAGTACGGGCTCGAGGTGCAGTTTCCACAAGTTATTATTATTTGGGCACCCCTTTGATGATTCATTGACAGGGACATCGAATGCTGCACGCGGGCGGACATCTGGTACTAGCGCTTCGACTACAAATTCCAGAGGAGGCATTTCAGTGGGTTCGTCGCGGGGCTCCCTGGTTTCCCGAGGTGGACGCAGAAGTTAGACAAATATATTTTTTTTCTTTTCTTTTTTTTTCGATTTACCTCATGAGGTCATTTGACGTTGATGAATTATACCCTCCTGAAATATACCCCGAGTTTTTTTTTAATCAAAGACAAAATGGTAGAAGACTTAGGGGGAAGGGCGATACTGCTTGTATATTAATCTAATGGAATACTTGAACCAACGGTCATGCAGTGTGTTTGGAATTAGATCTGACCCGATGGCCCTGATCCAGAAACAGACTCGGGCTTCATAGCTGGAAATAATAAGACTTCTTTGATATCTATAAGAAATTAGGCTAAAAATGGATAAAATTTGTAAAGAAAAAACGAAGCTTACTGAGCGAGTTGGTAAGGAACATGACAAGGCGGTCAATTCCCATACCCCAGCCACCAGTGGGAGGAAGGCCATGCTCGAGTCTGGATGGAATGAGCCTTATGTTTATTCAAGTCGGAAGCACTGAGTTCACTTACGCGTTTATGAAAGTCTCATCAACGCCTTGAGCTTCTTCGTCACCCTGTTCTTTTTGTTTCACCTGAATCATATGATATTTAGCGTTGCCAAACTATTTCCAAATACAACCAACCTGCTCTTCAAATCGTTCTCGTTGTTCGAAGGGGTCATTCAATTCGGTATACGCGTTGCAGAACTCCTTGCAGCACATAAAGGCCTCAAAGCGTTCACATAGGCCTGGACGCGATCGATGCCATTTGGCAAGTGGTGACATCACAATCGGATGGCCCACTGTTCAGGAGATATTAGTTTGTCTTGTCGAAGGATATGAAACATGAAACGAACCGATAAACGAGGGCGAAATGCAAAGAGGCTCGATGTACTCCCCAACAAGTTTGTCCAGTAGTCTGGCATTAGTACGCGGTTCACTGCATTGAACATCATGCTGGATACCGAGTGAGCATAAATGCATGAAGAAAAAGAAGAAAACATACTTTTTCACATAATACTCGTAAAAACTTATTTGCTTCCTCAGTGTGAAGCGTCTCTCCCGGCGGAAATTTGACATTCAATTTTTCCTCTAGCGTTCCAATCATGTCATACCTCTTCCATGGCCTTTGGAAGTCCAATGTCCACAGTTTGGGTGTTTGACCCTCTTCGGCATCCTTGCCCTCAGGATAGTACTCGACAGTTGTTTTCCCCCCGGTCAAATACTTCACCATCCCTTCCACCAGACTCTCCGTCAAGTCCATCAGGTCGTACATATCTGCGTACGCCATATAAAACTCGCAAATCGTAAATTCGGGGTTGTGCGTCAAATCAATGCCTTCGTTCCGGAAGGTTCGTCCGATCTCATACACTCGATCCAGACCACCTACAACAAGTTCCTTAAGGTATAACTCAGGCGCAATGCGGAGGTACAAGTCTAGGTTAAGATCGTTGTGATGCGTGATAAATGGTTTAGCAGTCGCGCCACCTGCGAGCATGCTCATCATTGGGGTCTCGACCTAAATACACGTTAAACATTTCATTACTTGATGGAGTTACAGATCTCACCTCAAGAAAGCCAAGCTCATCTAAAAATCTCCTGATGTAGTTCAGAATCCTACTTCGAGTAATAAAAACTTTTCGGGTATCATCATTCATGATTAGGTCCAGATACCGCTTGCGGTAGCGTGTCTCCTGATCCTTGAGCCCGAAATGCGCGCTTGGCAGCTGATGAAGATTGGGAGCGAGAAGAGTCATCTCAGACGGGGCGATGGACAGCTCCCCCTTCTTAGTGCGTGAAGGGGTTCCTTGAACACCGACAATGTCGCCGCGTCGGAAGTGGGAGTGTGAAGATACGAAACAATGTGGGTCCTTAGCATCCCTGAACAGAGCATTAAATAAACAATCTTGGTCTCGGAAAAGAAAAAGAAAAATACTGTGATTGTGCCATAATTTGAACTTTTTTACCCTCTCCATGCAAATCATAAAATCGAAGATGTTGACCTGAAGTTCGAATGTTATGAATTCGTCCTGCCAAACTTTCTATAGTCCCTTCTAGTCTAGTTCCATTCTCGATCTTTCCTGGAGCACCATACTCCTCAATGTATAATGGGATGGAGCGGGAGACATGGAACTTGTGTGGGTAAGGATTAGGGTGCCCTATTTGGCGCAGTTCTTGAACGTGCCGTTTACGAAGCTCATAATATTGCTAGAGAACCAAGGTTTAAGAGATGCATTCACAGATAAAGTAGATGTTTTACATTGGGAGTAAGCTCGTCCTCGTTGTGACCAGCACTGGCTTGAGTAACTGCCGCAGGCTGCGTAACAGTCGCGGCGGCCTTCTTGGCCTCTTTTCCTCTGGCCTTTTCACGCTTCTTAAATTCACTGGAGCGAAAGAGTCATGATCTACCAAGATATTGGAACTCGAAGAAGGGCGTACTTCTTGGATACCATCTCGCCAGTGACTGGATCTAATTGAAGATTTGGTGTAGCAGAATCAGCCATGTTGTTCAATTTTCTTGATAGTAATGGCAGGGGAGATAGAAATTGTGTTCTTCGTGGTATAAGATGAATCAGCGCTTGCATGCACACCCAGCACTTTTTTTGATGCAATTATGTAACCAGACTCATTTACTCCCGCACAACACCGTCGGTGCCATGGTAGATGCACCGAGTCACTCAAACGTCAATCTGACTTATCGCATTGCTAAGTGCACTGGGTACAGCGGAAAGTATGCTCCAGAGGTAAGTAGCCTATCTTATGTTTTCTTGTCAGGGCTAACCTCCGTCAATAGAATATCTTCACCAACACACCAGCAGATCAGACTTC
Organism: Gomphus sp. MG54; assembly: GCA_003314385.1. NCBI lineage: Eukaryota > Fungi > Basidiomycota > Agaricomycetes > Gomphales > Gomphaceae > Gomphus > Gomphus sp. MG54. The sequence goes on from QLPG01004616.1 coordinate 7,659, forward strand.
ACGATGGAGTGGCCATCAGACAGCAAGTTCAAAACAGTGGATTATTCTTGAGCTTACACAACCAAGCCTTGTGCGGGCTGTCACATTTGGGAAGTTTCATAAAGGTATGATTTAGTTGAAGTGATACTGACTTCTGCTGAAGGACGTATAAATAGCTCATCCTTGTAACATGAAAGAGTTCAAGGTTTGTGCAGTGTAACACGTGTGTCAATCCCGTTGTTAAAATATTGTCCTAAGGTATACACTGGACCCACCATGGATACCATGATCCTTGTTCTGCATGACGGGTTGAAGAATGACACCACAGCAGAAACATTTAACTTGCAACGCCCTAATGAAGCCGGTCTTTTTCGCCCAACACGTTTTGTCAAGATTGTTCCACTATCGTGTGTATCACGATGTCGCTTATTGTGACTTTCACCGACCAATGCCATACGTAGTGCCCACAGCCAAAGTTTTAATACGTCCATCTGGCACGTAGCTTTATCAGGAATCAACAATCCTTTGGTCGTTTCACGTGCTGAGGACGCCTATGCGAGCGTGAGTCGTTCCTCTTTCAGATTTATTAAGCATTGCTCCATACCATCGTACAGTATAAAGAAACTATTTGTCTACGACATGTTTTGAAATATCTTCGACAGCGACGGCATTTTACATCGTTTCGCACATTACAGTCCCGGACTGGTTTAACATTGGAACACCCCTTGATCACGAAAATTTACGAAAGTCTGATGGCTGGAAACTGGTCATACTTGGAATCACTCATACAAACCGCCGCTGACCAGGCTTTATTTGATGATTGCATCCAAGGGTGTGACCCTACAGCACTTTGGCATCGCCTGAACGGCGCCAACCGAGATGGCGATGTCCCAACCTCAAGAGGTGGACATCAGATGTGTATTGATGCTGCTGAGGGAATCATTTATATGTTTGGTGGGTGGAATGGAGAGAAGAACTTGGACGACTTCTGGTCGTATTCGATTTGTGAGGGAAGGTGGAGGTTACTCAGTTCTAGCACCTTTCTTGATGGTGGACCTGGACCACGAAGTTGCCACAAGATGGTGTTCGATTCAAAGTGGGGCTACATATACCTCCTAGGCTGTCTCGACGCTGCTGAGGACGGAAGATCTCCATCTCCTTCAGGCACGGTGACCCCTCCTCGTCCCGAAGCCAGTTCTGCCACCACTCCTCCTACAGATATGACAGTAAGCGTGTCTTCTCAGGGCCCCTCTGACACGTCTACAGGTGGAGTGGGCAACGGCTCCAAACGTGCTTCGGTATTTTACCGATATACTACTCGCGGGCCCAATGAAGGTACTTGGACTGTGTTAAGTTTGGACACTCAAGTATGAGGTATTCCAAATTGCTCGTAGCAATAATTAACTAGTTCTTTGCAGCAAGAGGGTGGACCGCCCCTCATCCACGATCACCAAATGGTGATCGATTCCGAGAAACAGATGCTTTTTGTTTTTGGTGGTCGGGTTGTGAACGATGATTCGGGTTGGGGCAACACAATGAAATTTTCTGGTTTATACCAATACATGATAGAGACTCGCCAGTGGGAACAGTTATTGTGAGTCGTTGGCCGATCTGCATCTGCACTTACTAATAGACAAATAGGGTCGAAGCTACACCCTCTTCCAAGATGTCCCCGTCCATTCCTCCTCGATGTGGTACGAATTGTTATCACATTATTTCTATACACGTGCCACTGAACTTACCATAGGCCACTCGATGGTTTTTGATGCGCATAATCGACGCCTTATTATTTTCGCCGGCAAGAAACTTGACACCTTTCTGGCCGATGTGTACAGCTTTGACTTGAATACCCAAGAAGTCACAGAAATGATCGCAGATTTCAGCGCCCTGGGTGGTCCCGATCCATGTTATTGCCAACGCGCCGCAATAGACCCTTGTTCGGGGCATATATATGTGTGCGTTGTTCCATGCCATCCGGTTGGGTGTAGTCATTAAAAGCTGCTCAGTCTACCAGGTCTTCTGAAGGTCAAGGCGAGAAAAGGCTCTCCTGCAGATGGAACCCTTCGTTCAACATTCTGGATATTCAAGCCTGAAACTATGCAATGGACTGAAGTTCTCAACGCTCACCCACGCGTGGATTCGAGTGAAATGGAGGGTGAATGGGAACCTCCGCCAAGATACGCTCATCAGATGGTGTATGACCATGTTCGGAAAGTGTTTTATGTCCACGGTGGAAATTCCGGCCAAGGTGATCATCGGTTAGACGACTTCTGGAGCATGCAATTTGAACGGTGAGCTTGTTTAACAAGACAGACCAAGGTGGTACTGGTTCAAATAATCAATTCCATAGCCCTACTAGGGAAGAAATGGTGCGGAGGGCGAAATTCATCTCCCGGCGTCAACAGTGAGCGAACATCAAACTTCGCTATCAGAATTGATTACATTCTTCACAGGTTCAAGGAGTTGTGTGAAACGGCTCCTTCTGTTCGAGCCCTGACTTTTCTGCAACAGGACGTACATGCAGTAGTTGACCATCTTTCTGATGAAGAAACGGCGACATTTCGAGCACTTCAATCGCATCTATTCGACAAAGCAATTCCTCGGGCTTCTCTTACGGATACAGCAGGCGAAGATATAGACATGATGAACACGAGCGACATCAATCATGATGCCAGAGAATTAGCATCAAAGTCTCGCGATCGAAGCTGTATGCCCGGGATACCAGAGCTTGAGAAGGATGGCGACGGAGATACTCACCCGGACTTGTCACCGGAACTGTTCCGACAACGAACTGTTGTTTTCGAGAGTTTGCTGGAATTGATCAATGTAGATGCCAAGCAACCTTCCACGGACCTCCTAAACCTGGTGGAATCTCAGGGAACGGAACTTTTGTGATTATAGAATTTCCTTTCGGATTGGGATTAGACGTCATGTATTCTTACACTGGTCTCGATATGTAGCCTGGATATCTTTCTAAATCAGTTGCCTCGCTATATCTGGCGTGAACATTTGATACACTAAATGTTGATTTGCAAAAAGGGCTGCTTTACAGTAATTTCTCAGCTAAGAATATTTCTATATTGCATTGAGATCTGTAATAAATTCTTCCCGGCAAATATTAAAGACGGACAAGGAAGGATTGAATCTGTATTTCGTGGATTTTCAGCGGTAGAATAGCCGGATACTCACAAATCCATATCAATTTAGGTAAACAAATCATGGTACGTGAAATTATCTTTCTCTCCCTGTGGTTGGCATATCGATATCAGCAGATGATTTGTGGCAGATGAATGGTGGCAGCCAGATATGATTTTGGCAGATGATAGAAGGGCAGATAGAAATGCCCAGTCTGTATGAAAATGTTTTAACGGTGTAACGATGAGGAACGGTGTTTTTCCCAAAATTTCGAGCCGCGGTAGTTGCAACATTTTAAAAGGATGACTATGCGCACTTGGAGCAGAGGCCTGGGGAGTTCCCTGGCAATTTTTCGATATCAATACAAAGTAGCCTTCCACAGGACATTGAGTAAAAGTTCAAGACAAAGAACTTTTATGATTATAGAATGTGACCTTCGCATTAGATATCGTCGTTGTAACTCCTACAACCAGTTCTTGAGATGTCCAGCCTGGATCTCTTTACCGCTCTATGCATCTAGATTAATCGCCTTGCCGAATTTGGCGTAAAGGGCAACCTTGAGCTCCTTCATCGCTTTTTCACAGTCCTCCACACCTTCGCGAACTTTCTCGGTTTCAGCATCGAGGGATGCTTGATCTCGGGTCAACAGCTTTTGGGCCTTGACAAGCGGGACGTGGAGGAATGCCTCTCCAACTCGATACCTGACAACGGTAAAGAATCAGTGACTATATATCTAACCAAAATTTGATATATGCGGACAGAACAAGTTCTTCTTCGTCGGCCAGTTCTAACTCCATGGATAAGTCATCAAGGACTTCTTTATCTTGCTAACGACCATCTTTAAGGTTGGAATAACAGGGAACTCTAGAGGCACAGACCTTTAACTGTTCCAATTTCTCCTCAAGGTCACGAGCACGAGAGTTTAATTTGGAGAAAGTGTTTATACGTTGCTGATCCTCTACGGCAGCGTTAGCTGAACCCATTACAAGAGGTCTGATCACTCAACCCCAAATGACTTCAGGAGCATCATCAGACTCTTCATCTGCATTTAGCTGACAAAGGTAAGATGCCTGAGAGTCAGGATATTCTCATCACTACTTACCATCCGCATGTTGTAGGTAACGATGTGACCGTCAGGTCACGTCTTATGCTCTTACTTTGAACGATGAATGTTGTTAAGTCAAACGATTCACATTAACATTCGACAGTTGAAAGAAGTAAAAATGAGAAGAAGTTATTACAATGACTGTCACTATTTCTGATGCAACCCTTCCACAAGCTGAATCTGAACAGCAGGTGTTGAAACCTTGAACAAGTGCGGAGAGTTGTCAAGGTGTATGCTTACCTCTGCTTGCGTAATGGTTCTAAGCTCTCCTGGCGCCTGACCCTTTCCTGTCGCAGCCCCAACAGCCGCCTGCAGTGTCTGGCCAATTTTCCCTTTATTAGCCATCCAGTAGCGAATCTTTATGGGTCAAAATAAGGCTGGAGCATTATTGAGAGTAATGTGGATTACCTCGTTCGGAACCACCTCAATTATACTAACTCGAGGATCGTCCATATTTCCTTTATGTATTCCGTCACCGAGATTGCCAAAATACCCAGAAACGCTGCGAGGTTGGTGAAAAAAAAAGTATGTCAAGTGATAGCAAAGAGTCTACATAGTGCTCCAGTGTTCCTTGATAAGTTCCTTGTCTCGACTTATGCGAGCGATGCCCGAAATGCTAGCCCAGTTCGTAGAGGAAGTGTCAATAAACGAGACACTGACGTGAGGGTCATTCTCGATCTCCTCCTAGGGTGAACTCGTGAATAATGCAGAAAAAGGAATGGAACAGCAGCTCACGAATTTGCCCGAGGCATTATTCCCAATGAAAGTAAAATGCAACTTATTTCCGCTACAGCCTGTTGTCACTGTAACTTTTTGAATCGTTAGTTGATGAAGTCTGAGAACCTACTGGCACTCGTAGGATTCATGGCGCGGGAATGAAGATCACCCTCTCGAGAACGAGTTGTCAGCATGCTTGTTTGAGCATCCTTGATGATTTCCTTCAACCCTAAATGTACACATGATGGGCGTGAGGCATTCCAAAGACAGTCAACACTGAGAACGAACCGTCGATTTTCTGTTGAGGCGTAATATCCTTGTTCTCTGCCTTAGAGGTGTAAGGATCAAGCTCAGGATTAGGAGACATGGTGGTAGTTAATATGAATGCTAGCTGAGGCGTAACATTTTATAATGTCTGACGTTGGTAGCAGTCATGTCCGACGTCATCAAGGAGAGGATAAAATATTGAACGGCCGACAATTTTCGCGTACCGATATATGATCACGTGATACAAATCATACATAAGGTAAAATAAAACTCTATTGTCCAGCAAAACGAGCAATCCTCCGCCGCCTCATTTCCGCCGCATCGATCTCCATTGTCGGCTCTTCTTCCTCCTCTTCGATCTCACCCTTCTCCAGCGTAACACCTTCAGGTAGGTCACTTGAAAGGTCACTTGGAAGGTCACTTGGATCTGTCGCTGGCACACTAGTTTGTGGTGGCGGTGGCGGTGATGGTGGTACTACAAAACCCTCTGGCAACCCTTCCAACGACGCTTTCAAAGCCGCTTGAAGTTGAGAGTCTTCATCATCATAGACTCTATCCCCAGATACCGGTAGACGTGATGGTTCCATCCGGTGTTGTCGGGGAAGCCAGTCACCGTCGTCGTTTGTCACGTCCATGGCTTCTTGACCATCATCGGAACCAGACCCATCTGCTCTGCTCTCTTCTATTGCTTTTCGAATAGCCTCCTCTTCTTCCATATCACCCGTTGTCTGTGTTTCATGACGCTGCGAAAACTCGACAGTAGGGCGCATTTCACTACCATTTGCACCAGAGCCCGTTGCGACCTCGTCATAACCTTCTCTCAGAGCGAATTCTTGCTGCTGAAGCATTCGTTGCATGATGGCCTTGTTTCGAGCCATACTCGCGGCAACCGGATCATCGACAGGTGCAGGTTGAAACTCAGAAAACGCGGTCATACCGGTCGGTGGCGTTGGCAGACTTGTCACGAAGCCTGTCTCATGCGTACTCTGCACCGAAGTGGCGTAGTCTAGTTGCCCTGCACCTGTCAAGGAAGCTTGCAAGGCGGCTTGAAGTTCAAGGTCTTCGTCCTCAAAACCTGAAGGAGGATGGAGAGACGTGGGAGCAGCATTGGCAGGCTGAAGGGTATGAGACGTGGAAAGTCGTGTACCCAAGTGTGACGAAGTGGGTTCAGGAAGCGTAGAAGCTACGTCGTCTGCTTCTGTACGTGGCAGTATTCTTAGACCATGTCTTTCGCTAGCCGGCAAGACAGCAAAAACCGAATACCCTGGAGAGTGGTGAGTTGGCGATGTTTGCGAATAATAAATTCATCACACCTTCATCTTCGGCTTGCGAGAGTACCATCCCAAGATAAAGTTTACCCACCCACTCCGGCTCCTGGAGAGATGAGTTTAAATTGAACCAATGGCCGTTCTCTGGGTTTTCTAAGGAACCAAAGCGACGAAGTGTGAACCAATGTTGTTGGTGATTTAAAACAAAGGCCATCTGAGCGCTAGAGCAGTTAAAAGTCGTCAGACAAGAGCGGAACGACGAAGTCAGGCATACTGAGGGCTTTCTTGTTGGTCCCTAAGATCTTGACTTCGCCACCGCACGAGCCTAGAGATGGTCTTTAAAAATAGCTCAATCCAGGTATAATAAAGCCTATGAACGTTAAACCCCAAACTCTGAGGGCACCCTCCAGTACTTGCACAGAGAAAAATCCTGTTGAAACAATTGATTACGTTGACGGCAAAAAAAGATAATACCCCTTACCTGTGTCATCCATGTTATTGCTGACAGGACCTGCATCGTCATTAAAAGAGCCCTCAAGGGTGTCAAGCTGGTGTGCGAATTGAGCAAGATCTGGGGCTGAGAACTAATACGTATCTTTAACCCATTGATAAGTCAAGGATTATCAAGGAGGCGTACGTAGTCTCCCTCTAACAATAAGTCACACTCAGTGTAAGACGAGGGAACAAGTATAGTAACTGCACAAACGTAGAATTGCGTTCAGCGCGTGCTGGGCGCAAAGTTGCGAGCCCGACTGTTGTTTCTCGTGGTAAATCAGTGGAATAATCGTGTCGAGTCCTGACATGACGAGTCTAAGAGAGAAACGCGGAGGTACTTGAACGCCACAATCGAAACGACGCGTCACGACTAACGAGCTTAGTAAGCGAGCCCTCCTCTTTTGAAAATGCCCAAGGCTCGCAGGGTTCGGGACAACTTCCAGCGTCGTCTCATCTACACTACCCTGTTCTCTATTGCCTCTACATCAGCTGTCGCACAACCCTCAGAGTTGTTATGCGATGCACCATTTTCATTTGAGGGTATCACATACGACCTCAAGTCGCTCGCTAGGGAGCATAAGTTGATGCGGACTAGCGAGACACCTCCTTCCACTATGGAAGATGAACTTCGGTTTAACGTTTGTGAGGATCTTACTCTGAAAGATGACGTACCAGAGGGAGACCAGGTAATGCGCCTTCGCAAACAGAGTCATTTTAAATCATTCATAGCATATGTAGTGTCAAGCAGGTACACGAGCCTGTCTCATAGAGACGAACAAGAAAGTTGGTGAAGTTGACCGGGTTATCACTGCCATACCCGTGGCCCAAACTTCACTTTTGACACCGTCATACACAACCTTACATTGTGAGCAAGTTTCTGTATCGGTATACTCACTGTAGATTCATATGTAGCAGCGCCGGATGGCCTTTCTATTCAACTACATGGCCCCTCCTACCCACCTAATTCTTCACCTGTGCCACAGTCTCTGAACCTCACGTTGCTATGCACACAGGACAACGGATCGGAACCGACGTTTGTGGGCTATGAGAATGGGATCGTTAGTGTAGAGTGGAAGACTGGCGCCGGGTGTCCGGCCAAGGCTGGTGATGACGGTGACAATAACGGAAGTGGAGATGGAGGGCAGGAGGCAGGAGATGATGCCAGTTCCAGCGGAAGTGGGATTGGATGGTTTTTCCTCTTGTGTGTATCCAATGTAACTCCTCATTTACAAAGCTAATATGCTCATGCATTCGCGCAGATTACTAATCTCATTCATGGGGTACTTTGCAGTGGGAGCGTATTACAATTATAACAACTTTGGGGCAACAGGTTGGGATCTTGTGCCGTATGTTTTCACTAATGTCGCCTTGTCTGTTACCTGATCATTCAACAGGCACCGAGACTTTTGGCGGGATGTGCCATATTTACTTCGAGACTTCACGGAGCATTTATGTTCGACACTACGTCCCGGCCGGCAAGGTTCGCGGCGGGGCTACGTAGCGGTCTGATTATTTTCCATGTCTACATCTCGCACAATTTCTTTCCCCCCAGTCATATGCTTTAGACTGGATAAGTATTTGCTTTGGAAGATACCCAACCTTCTATCAGGAAGCGCGCGACATTAGCTATGCCCAAGGGTCGTCTTTCTTGACAACAACATTGCTTAAGTCCGTCTCGCTCCCTACTGCAACGTTATGTGGCGACGCATAACCCAGGGAACTGGTACGGTGTATCGCCTTGGTTTACAACGAAACATGCGAAAAGTGGTGGCCACTCACGATGGATTCCGCATTCTCAATACATGAGGGCGCATGGCACTTCCAATCAGCAGCTGGCCTTGTGCAGCATCAGCAGCAAGTTCGAGGTGTTTGTCATTGATGCGGGTCCACTCGGTGCTGGGTGTTGCGTAGTGCTTGATGTATCGTGTGATATAGGTTCCATCTTTGTCAAAATACGGAGCGAGGTTATAAACGCCAATGCCTAGAAGGGTGAGAATGACGGTATTGCGCCAGAAAGGCGTATTGAACGCTAAATATAAGACCAAATTTGTGAGCAAAAAAATGCCAGGACTTCAGTGACATACTTTCTTGTGGATATACATTGGCATCCTCATGATGCGAGTGTGGGTCTGAAGACGCGAACCTGATTGGGATTGCGGTATGTGGTATGTGACTCGACCTGCGACACAGACCAAGTACCCTCTTACGGGCAAGTGACATGAGCGCAGACGATAGATTGTGACGGCGGCGTGACAGCGCGGAAACTGGAAGCCAAAAACGACGAGTGATGTCCTATGAAACAACGCGCCCGGGAAATATTGCAGACCTACAGTTGCCTAAGTGAGTCTCTACGGCCGAGTTCCACTCCACGTAACTGATCCAATGCAGGCGATCTTGTGTGGCTATCATAAATAATGTAAATGCTAGGTGATTCTCGCTGAAATCCTATGTCGACGGCGATAAATGTTTGATTGTCATGACGCTGGACCTCTTTGAACTTAACATCTTACTTTGTTGACTGGTCTGTGGCTGGTTCAGAATGTGGCTGGAAGGAATATTAAAAGATTTGGAAACTATTGCTGGGCCATTCTATCTACTTTGCAACTCCCATTACCACACAGAATGCAACCTCTTCGCAGGCATCTCGCTCCACAGTCTTTGCCCGAGATTCCTATTGTGTCGAGACCAGATACGACCCCCCAATACGCTATCAAAGATCCGACGAATGACGCTGTCAGTGTTTTACCCACTCCCAAGCTTAGCCTCGCGGCCCAAGAGTTGCTCGCACTACTTGACAAGATCCATGCCGAGATGACAGAGGAGATTGCTCGAGTTACGAATGCAATCAGCGAGGTTGAAAACAGTGTTAAACTCCTCCGTTCTGATAGGATGAAGGATGGATGCATTCGGAGTGCAGTCTACTTGATCAATGATGAGGACAGAAACGATCTGCAAATAATTTGAGGACTGGACGATCTGGAACTCTTTTTTTATGTAATGCCTACACCCATGTTATGATCCTCACGGTGGAAATTGTAATATTCCGAGGGTTTGCTGCGACACATGCCTCCCATGTTTACAAATCATCTAGTTGGTTAAGGGGCTGATGATTCCTAATTTTTGTGGCTGGAAACAGCTTCCGTTATGGGTACCTGTGGGTCCAAACTGAGTGCAAACATCAGAACCGATACATACTTAAGTCGCTGAGTTTTTCATCACGCGAGTCGTCGACTCGCTTCCCCGCTCAGGCGCGTTCGTTCGTTCACCACCAGACCACAAGGTCGCCATCATAGCCCCATCCTCAACTCGTACCCCCTTTCCTTTATGCGTATTGCTCTTCACCTGCAATGACCTCAAGACAACGACATTCAGGATATCTCGCACTCCTCTATCTTCTCTCCGCAACCAATGTAGCCCTCGCGGCTTTGCCAAAGGTCGATTTTGACCGTATGGGCATGGTCGGTCTAGCAGGTTCATTCGCAGGCTTCGACCTCTTTGAGAACTCATCATTTTCCTTCAACCCTTCCACCTCGACCCTTTTGTCACGCACTCTTGATGGCGCATTGTCCCCAATTGCCTCCACCAACCCAGGCGGCCGCATGACCGTAGGTTGTGCTTTTGGCGACACGTTTTTTCTGGGTGGGAATTTCAGCACCATTGGCAACACAGCAACCAGTAATGTCGCATCGTACACCCCTTCCTCTGGTGTATTTGCGTCTTTAGCCGGTGGTGTTGACGGTGAAGTTGATGCCCTGTACTGTGATCCATCTGGAAACACTCTCTGGGTTGGCGGCACATTTCGTGCACCCATATCTGCCTCTGGATCTAGTGCCTACAAAGGAGGTGTCGCCATTTACAACGTGAAAAATAACTCATGGCAGCCACCTCCGTTTGGAGGTTTGGCCGGAGCTGCTGGTAGAGTGCAATCCATAACTCCCAATCCCTCTGCATCAAGCCTTTATTTTGCTGGTTCATTTCTCACCGCGTTTCAATCCAGCGTTCCTTTGCCTAATGGAACCAACAATCCCAACGTTCCTTTTTCTGTTGGCGCCACGCCATTCTCATCCTCCCTTGTCCCAATCCCCCTTACAAGCGCTGGGACCCAAATTAATGCCTTGCCAAGTAACACCCGTCCTGAGTTCGCTAACATTTCTAATGCCCTTTGCCCTGCGGGACCGGATGGTCCTGGGAACACCTGGTTAGCACAGGACGGATCTACGGCACAAATAACTGTTAGGACCTTCCAGTTTTCGACGGCGAGTGGAATAAGGCTGGGAAATACGTTTATAGAAGGTAGAGGAACTACTGCGTTTAGGTCAGATTTCTATAAAGCTATACATTGTCAATGCTCATTCAAAGCTCTCAGCGTGTTGACGATTCCAGACAATCAACCATTGACGTTTAACTACGTTGATCCGGTGACCCTACGCAATCAGATATGCTCTACATCATGCCCGCTCGGGACAGACTCGTCTGTCTTATACCAAGACTTTCTGTTCAATGGTGTTCCGCAATCGCTTACGGGTATTCAAATCACGTTAACCCAGTGGCAGGGAGCTGGTTCTGGCCTCCATATTTTGCAATTGCTGTCCAGTGGTGCATTCGCCTCTGCTGTACCCAGTCAGAATCAACCATCATGTTTCTCCCCTGGTTCTTCAACCGCAACGCAGTCGGGTAATTGGGAAACGCTTGAAGTTACGACAACTATTCCCGGTACGACGCAACCTATTTTGGCGTCGACCGTCGATGTCGGAACTTCTTCTTCGTCGTCCCCTTCTATCACATGGATGCCATACGTCTCAGCTTCTGGGAATTATGATATTAATCTACTAATTCCTGGATGTACAAACCTTCAAGACTGTTCCCTACGCACTTCGGTCAAGGTTACCGTTTCTCCTGGAGGCGGACTGCCACCGTCCATTACAACCGTTCGACAAGATGGGCCAACTGACATGACTGCTGGCATATACCATGGACCTATATTCCCCGCGGGACCCAACTTCCAAACCAGCATCATGATGCAATTAGCTGATCAGCCCGTGGGCAACGGTCAGAACGGCAAATATGAATTGGTGGCGGACAGGGTGCAACTGGTGCTCATTTCTGTGAACACTACGGGGGTTACGGGTTCGGGCATCAACGGCACATTCAATGGGGAGGAGGTGAACCGAAGCTTCGGATTTTTTGAATGGAACCTCAGTAGCCAGGGGAATGTTGATGCAACAGGCGTTATTCCAAACTCGAGCGAAACTTCCAGCGATGCACTTGGCCTCCAACTTTTTTCTGCGTTGGGCAATAATACATCTAGCAATGTTCCATTCATCGTAAACGCGGTGGCCACTCACACATCGGGTACTATATTCGTTGGTGGCAATTTCACACTTGCTTCCGGTCCAGCCAATATTGTGGCTTTCAAAGGCAATTCATTGACTGCTTTGGCCGGTGGTGGTTTGAACGGCCCTGTCAATGCACTCAGCATTAATGGTGATACTCTATATGTCGGTGGCGCTTTTCAAGATACTCCTTCTGGGATGGGAAGCGGTGGTTTCCGTGGTGTCGTCCAATACGATATTCGAAATGACAAATGGAACGCGCTACTGG
>QLPG01004617.1:0-11139 GCA_003314385.1 Gomphus sp. MG54
AGTCTCTTCCCCTATGTTCCTTCTATTCCCTCCTATTTGTTTTCCCTTCGTCTCCTTCTACATTCCATACATTTCGGCTCCTCTGGCCCCTGCATCTCCTGATCATCCGGGCGCTTAGCATCTAAGTCGCCGCCGGTTTGAGTCCCTCACATGGTAACTACTAGTAAGTCCGTGTTCTTGTACTACTTTCCACTGCATGCTCACTAATACATCTTCCCTACATTAGTTTTACACTATTCTCTCCAGATTTGTACAGAATTCATATGCATGTGTTTTGGTTCTTTTCTCATCCCTCACTCCCTTCTCCATTCCTTCCACCGTTCGTCACAACAGTTCAATCAGTACTACTGAGTGAACTGGAGCTTGGTATCAGGGGCTTGACAATATTATATAGTATAGCTCAATCATTATTTCCAAAAACAATTCACCATCCTCTGTAGCAGAATGTAAAATCTTGACTCAACAACAAAAATTTTTGTGCTTATGACTGTGACCATCACATCACAGGACCTTAGTGGAAACTGTTTGTCTTCTACCTTAATAATAATAAATGTGTGTGCCAAAAAAGGCTCAACACTGTTGTGAATATCACAAGTTTGCACCATAACATGTCATGTGACATTGACATGTTTACATTACATAAGGTAGAGGACAAACAGTTTCTGCTAAGGTCACATGACTCAAATCTCACATCTACTATTTCACACAAGGATCTGGCAATATTGCTTAAAATTTGATTCTAAGACCACAGATCAATGGCATAGAACTATATGTACATGGTCCTGGTTGTAATTTTTGAAAAAAATCACTCTTGCAAATGTAGTATATCCAAACTTTGAAATATATTCCCAAAATTCATAATCATATCTTTAAGTAGTCTGACACCATCAAAAAAATTTTGGTCACAAATTTTGGTGCTGACATAATCACCTATATAAGGAAATAGTCCATATTGTCAAGCGTCGGTTACTGACAGACTTCAGTACTGCCGAGGGGTGTTGTCGAAAGGTCGGGCGGACTATGGCCAAGTCCTGCAGGCCAAGAGTAGTGGCGTTGGCTTCAACATACTCGTGCATTGCACCCTACTTGCCGTGCGTGCCACTGTATTTGCAACAGACAGATACTCAGGGGGATGCTGAGGATGCCAGCCCGAGTCGAGGACTTAACAGAAGAGAAGAAGGTAGAAGGGCCTAAGCCTAGTCGATACCCAGAATGAGGAAGTATTTACATGCATGTCCTACTTATATAGGTTTAGGAAGCGACATGTGGAATAAGGAATGTGGGACAACAAGGTATGCAGAGCATGTGGTCATTGTCCACAATGAACAAAATTAGAACAAGAAATGCAAAGTGGGGATAGAACAATAAAAGACAGGATAATAGAATCATGACTCAAGATGGGACAATAAGGAGTGGTTGAGTATAAAACAATGGGGTTGTGTCTGAGGATAATACAAGGACAGGAAGTCCCAAGGTGAAATGGACAGAGGAGTGTGGATGGCAGATGTGCCGAGCTGAGACCGGCGCACCAAGTGTTATGCATGTGACAGGGGCACTTGGTCGTGGATATAGGATGATTGCTCGGTCGGCACTGCTGGCAGATGGGTCTCAGTATGTGGACTTGACACATATATAGAAAGACATTCCTATGGGTAAGGTAAAGGACATATGGATTCTGCTAAGGTCATGTGACTCAAGTCTTGTATCCACCATTTTGCACAAGGATCTGGCAACATGCCAGATACTATTTTAGCTGAGTTGGACAAGGCTGATGGGCATTCTTGCTAGGAGTTAGAACCAGTGGGACACCACCCAGCCCTGGCCTTCTCCCTAGGCCTGACAAATGCATCCCAGGCCCTCTGCCTACTCACAAGTCCACTCAGGCACTGGTAAGGGGATCCAAAAGAGAATAAGGTGAGTATCCCTTACAAAAGCAGCCAACTATATAGCTAGTGACTGTGACATGAGTAAATCATGTCAAAGTCAGTGTAATAGAGAAGGATTAACTAAAGAATTCACAAAAGAAGAAGGATATCAATAAAGGATATTGTCAAGTCCACATACCGAGACCCATCCGCCGGCAGTGCCGACCGAGCAATTACTCTATATCCACGACCAAGTGCCGCATAACACTTGGTGCGCCGGTCCCGGCTCGGCACATTCGCCATCTGCACTCCTTGTTTCGTTTCACCTCGGGACTCCCCGTCCTTGTATTATCCTCGGACGCGACCCCATTGTTTTATATTCGGCCACTCCCTATTGTTCCAATTCAAGTCACGATCCTATTATATTGCCTTTTATTGTTCTATCCCCGTTTTGCATTCCTTGTTCTAATTTTGTTTGTTGTGGACAACAACCACATTGTTCTGCATACCTTGTTGTCCCACATTCCTTATTCCACATGTCGCTTCTTAACCTATATAAGTAGGACATGGATGTACATACTTCTTCATTCTGGGTATCGACTAGGCTTAGGCCCTTCTACCTTCTTCTCTTCTGTTAAGTCCTCGACTCGGGCCGGCATCTTCAGCATCCCCCTGAGTATCTGTCTGTCGCAAATACAGTGGCATGCATGGCAAGTAGGGCGCAACGCACAAGTACGTTGAAGCCAACGCCACTACTCTTGGCCTGCAGGACTTGGCCATAGTCCGCCCGACCTTTCGACAACACCCTTCGGCAGTACCGAAGTCCATCAGTATCTGACTCCTGACAGATATGTAGGGAAAGAGAATGAATATTGGTAAGCAAAGGGCTGTCCCCTGACAGTAGGCACCTTGGCCAAATATGATTGTCCATTGTTTGCAGTCTCAGGCAACTTCCAAGCCTAATAGCCAATTTAGATCACCCATATTTTTGATCTTATATTATGAACTCAGTTACTCCTTGAACCCTCTTATGCCTCTCTTTGAGTCTCTAGCAATGGTAACATCATTGACATCTATGGCCAATACTGTTGCATCCTGGTCATATTGGTAGAAAACTGCATAGTCTACTTGACACCTCATGAAGCCAAAAGTCAATAATGTTCCTTTTAGTTCTTCATATAATTCATGTCCAGATTGCTTTGAACTATATATTGCCCTCTTGAGGTGGAGAATTGCATGCTCTTGTCCTGGTTGTCAAGTACATGTACCGAGATCCCAGTAATTCAGCAGTGCTGACCAAGCAGTCATTCCATGTCCACATACAAGTGTCCACACCACATGCACATCACTTGGTATGCTGGTCTTGGCTCAGCATATCTACCACCCACATTCCTTGTCCTTACCCCTCACATACTCTATGCCATTTACCATCCATTAATCCTACCACACCTACTCCTCATTCCTCAATCTGCCTCACCACAGGACTTCCTATCCTTGTTTTATCCTTGGCTGCAACCCTGGTCAGGGGTGATGAAGATATGGGCAATTTAAATCAAGGGCTCATTGACTCAGTTGTGTGAGAGGGTATCAGAGAAATAGTAAGTTGCAATTCTAGTACTTGGTATTGCCCCACTTGGCCTTAATTACTGCCTCAAGTCTTTTAGGCATACTCTCTATCAAATTCTGACACACCTCTAGTGGTATGTTATTCCATACCTCTTCTACTCTCTCCCAAAGTTGCCAAACTCCCTTGGGTGATGTTGGATACTCCTTAAGCCTGTTTTGTGCATGATCCCAGAGGTGTCCAATAGGATTCAGGTCTGGAGACTGTGCAGGCCAGTCAAGGAGAGTGATATTGTTGTTTTCCATCCAGTTCTTGGCCTTCTTTGACTTGTGCTTTGGGTCATTGTCCTGTTGAAAAATTACCTGTTCCTCAGAAATTCTACTTTCCTCCAGGCTGGGCAGCAGGTGGTCCTCCAAAATGGACACAAACTGATCAGCATCTAGCTTCCCCTCAATCTCTGCAAGCTGGCCAACACCATTCCATCCCATACACCCCCATACCATAATGTTTCCCCCTCTAAACTTGACTGTCCCCTGTACCTCTCTCTCATTCAACCCCTCCCCCTTCTGTTTCCAGACCCATTGCCTCCCATCTGACCAAATGACCCTCTTTCAGTCCTCTACAGTCCACTCTCTGTGCTTCAAAGCAAAGGCCAACCTCAGCTGTCTATGCCTTGCACTGAGGAAGGGCTTTTTCTTGTTCACCGCAGCCTTGAATGCATGTTTCCTGAGGAGTCTTCTGACTGTTTCTGAGGAGACTGGGTGGGGGATAATTGTATTGATGTGTTTGGTGACCTGAGTAGCATTGGCAGCTCTGCCAGTAGCAATTTGTGATAAAATAGAATGTTGATCTCTAGAGGAAAGCTTGGAGGGATGACCTCCAGAGGAGCAGGGCTGGTTAGGATGGAGAGTTCTGAGAGTCCTAAATACTGTAGACTGGCTGAGGCCAAGTCTTGAGGCAATAGTGCGAGTGGAATGACCATGAGAGGCTAAGGAGAGGATGTTTTCTTTTTGAGCAGAGGAAGTGGGGTGCATTGGAGTGTAGTGAAGTTCTGGACATGTTGGAGGGGATTAATTACCTTAATTTGAGTTCTCATGAAAGATAAGGTTACCATAGTAACCATCTCTCAAGGGTTGCATGTTATATAATAGATGGAGCATCAGATTCTGATTGTTCTGATACCATCTTACAAAACTGAGTCAATGGATTCTTGATTTGAATTGCCCATATCTTCATCGCCCCTGATCAGAATTACATAATTTGTGATGGTTACATAGTCCTGATCAGATTCTTTCTTTGATGCATCAACACCTTTTTCATATATGTTTTACATTCAAAGCTATTCAATGAATGGTCCAAAAGCACCAAACATTGACTCAGTTTTGTGAGTCACTGTATATAAGTAGGGAATGCATGTACATATTTCCTCATTCTGGGTATCAACTAGGCTTAGGCCCTTACCTTCTCCTTACTCTGTAAAGTCCTCTACTCAGGCAGGCACCTTTAGCACTCCCCAAGTATTCTCTCTGTCCCAAATCGGTGGCACACACGGCAAGTAGGGCACAATGCATGAGTACATTAAAGCCAAAGCCACTACTCCCAGCCTGCAGGACTTGGCCATTCCCCATCTGACCTCTCGGCATTCCCAAAGCTTGACACTGGTACTTCAAAACCCTTTGGATGCCACGTGTAAATATCCTCTTTGAGTTTTGCATTAAGGTAGGCTCCATCAATGTCAGTCTGTTTAATTTCCTAATTGTTCCTGACTGCTATGGCAGAGATGATTTTTATTGCCATAAGTTTTGCTATAAGGAAAAAAGTTTTTCCATAATCAATGCCTTCAATTTGTGAGAAACCTTGTGCTACAAGCCTAGCTTTGTAAAATTGCACCTTATCATCCTTGTCCTTTTAGTAGTGTAGAATGATTCTACTAATGACAATGTTAATATTCAGCAGAGGGTCAATGAGGTCCCATGTGCCTATCTCATTGTATTGTTTTGACTTCTCCCAATCTGGCCAATCCTCCTGCTAGAATGTTCCTCATGTCAGGCATCAGTAATGCCAACAATACTATCAGAAGTTGGTCTAGTCCTAGTGTCAAGTACACATACCAAGGCCTGTTTATTCGGCAGTGCCGACTGAGCAGCCATCCAATGTCTACATCCAAGAGACCATGCCACATGCATATCACTTGGTACGCCGGTCTTGGCTCAGCACACCCACCACCTATATGCCTACTTCTCATCCCTTGGTCTATCTCACCTCGGGACTCCTGTCCTTGTATTATCCTTGGCCATGACTCCATTGTTTTATAGTCGGCCACTCCCTATTGTCCTATCCTTGGTCACACCTCTATTATTCTATCCTTTATTGTCTTATCCCCATTTTGCATTCTCTCATTCTAATTTTACTCATTGTGGACAATAACCACATGCTCTGCATACCTTGTTGTCTCACATTCCTTATTCCACATGTCACTTCTTAATCTATATAAGTAGGACATGCATGTACATATTTCCTCATTCTGGGTATCGACTAGGCTTAGGCCCTTCTACCTTCTTCCCCTCTGTGAAGTCCTTGACTCAGGCCGGCATCACCAGCATCCTCCCGAGTACCTATCTGTTGCAAATCGGTGGCATGCACAGCAAGTAGGGCACAACACATGAGTACGTTGAAGCCAAAGCCACTACTCTTGGCCTGCAGGACTTGGCCATTGTCTGCCCGACACCTTTTGGCAGTACCAAAGTCCGTCAGTACCCAAAGCTTAATACCTAGAGATTGATTGGGGTGGCTTGGCTTCAATGTACTTGTACAATGCACCCTACCTTCTGTGCATGCCACTGATGTTAGACAGGGGAGATGCCTGTGAGGGTGTCAAGAATGCTGAAGGTGCCAGCCCAAGGAAGGACTTTAGAAAGAGAATGAGGGAGCTTACGCCAAGTTGATATCCAGAATGAGGAACTATCTACATGTGTGCTCTACTTATATAGATTAAGAAGTGAGATGTGGAATAAGGAATGGAGAACAACAAGATATGCAGAGCATGTGGAGGCATTGTCTACAATGATTAAGAATAGAATGAAAGAATCTACACAAGAATAGAACAATAAAATAGGATAATAGGGATGTGGCCAGGGATGGGACAATAGGAAGTGACTGACTATAACACAATAGGGTCATGGCTGAGGATAAAACAAGGACAGGATGTCCCAAGGTAAGACAGGCCAAGAATTAAGGAGTAGGCAGGGTGGGATTAATGAACGATAAATGCGGAAGGAGTAGATGAGAGGTGGGAATGAGGAACATAGATGGTAATTTGCCAAGCCAAGAACAGCATACCAAGTGACTTGCATGCAGCTTTGTCACTTGTGTGTGGACATAGACTGATTTCTTGGTCGGCAGTACCAAGTTACTGGAAACTCAGTATGTGTACTTGACACCTCAATAGTCATTGGATCTCTAAGATGCACAGTAGTGGCTGCCATTGAAAATTCCATTATCTGGTCATCATATTCTGGGAGTTCTATTATATTTGCTGAGGCTTGTTATCTGATATACTCACTCCTGCATAGGCTATCTTCTTCTGGCAGTTATACTGGTAGGTTTAAATGTTCACTTCATCTAGGCTGCTGAATACTCAGCGACTCAAGTCCTGTAATAACTTCAGATGTGACATTTCTTTGGTTCACATCCTTTGGTTGGTTGTTCTGGCTTTTCATTTCTTGGTTCTCTTGTGAGTTCTGGGTGATGTTCTGATTGTCCTTAGCAGTGATCCTTTCACTAGGTTTCTTCCACACAATCAGAACAACATCTTCTATAACTGGTGGTAGTAGAATATTGCTATCAAAAGTCTTGTTCCTTTCAATGGTAATACATTGTAAGTTAGGCCAGTAAATACAATAGGCTTGGCTTGTACCACTGTATCTGACCCATTTAACCTCTACTCCCTCAGCATCTAGCTTGCTAGCTGCTGTCTTCATCACAAAAAACTGTGCTCCCCATTCTAGCAAGTCACATATTTGACTATTTGCCAAACAGCACCTCATATGGTGTTTTTCCATCTAGAACCCTTGTAGATGTTCTATTCTTCAACCACACTGTGTGGTAATGTTATGGCCCATACCTATAATAAACCCCATTAATTCCCACAACCATCTGAACTGTTTCTGGACCTTCCGACTGCCAAAATCCTGAGACATCTGCTTTCCAAACCCATTGCATCAACCCGAAGTTTCTGCAATCCTGACCCTCTACAATTCCGAGACCAAGGTTCCACTCTTTTGATGAACAACATGCTAGATCATCGTGTACCTCACTCCCTTGTTCTTTGTATTCTATTAAGCCCTTGTACTCATCCCTCCCCCTTGTTTTTACTTAGCAAAAAGATAGTACAAGGAGTAGTTACATGTATATAAGCCACTAGTCAACTGGACTATTTGCCTGTACAAATATCAACTTAATCCTGCGTTGAAGTTTCCAATTCAGTTCTGGTAAACTTTCCGACTTTCTGAAATTAGGGACAGACAATCGAGGAGGGTTGTCAAGTACACGTACCAAGGATCCGATAACTCGGCAGTACCGACTAAAATACTCCATTAGTAACCAAGTACGAACCATTCAATGAGTTGTTCTCGGCCAGACGCACATATTGGTCACACCCCTCATTCCCATCCCACGCCTACTCCTCACCCCTCGGTCCACCTCACCTCGGGACTTCCTGCCCTTGTGTTATCCTTGGTTATAGCCTTGTTCTCTAATCAGGCATTTCCTATTATTCTGTCCTTTATTGTTTTATCCCTGCCTTACATTTCTTATTCTAATTTTACTTGTTGTGGAAAATAACCACATGCTCTGCATACCTTGTTGTCCCACATTCCTTATTCCACATGTCACTTCTTAACCTATATAAGTAGGACATGCATGTACATATTTCCTCATTCTGGGTATCGACTAGGCTTAGGCCCTTCTACCTTCTTCTCTTCTGTTAAGTCCTCGACTCAGGCCGGCATCCTCAGCATCCCCCCAAGTACCTGTCTGTTGCAAATACAGTGGCACACACAGCAAGTAGGGTGCAACGCACGAGTACATTGAAGCCAACGCCACTACTCTTGGCCTGCAGGACTTGGCCATAGTCCGCCCAACCTTTTGCCAACACCCCTCGGCAGTACTGAAGTCTGTCAGTAACCGACGCCTGACAAGGGTGCAACACATAAGTTGAAGCCAAGTCCCTGCAACTTTGAACCACTTGAATGACTAGTCAATCTACCTAATACCACAAACAGTCTAAGCCCCTGGTGCTCCCATCTTTCTCCTTTCCGTTTCCAACCGTGAAGCCACAACCTCTAGCCCCTCTGCCTACAGAGTACGAACCCCTTCCTGGAAACCATTCATAACCCCTGGAATCCCCTTCCAGAAGTATCTAGCTAAGTGCTGACACGTGGATTTAACAGGTAAATGGCGTCTAGCCAAATATTCTTTGGCAGAGCTGTAACAATTAGCATTGCCCATGCATGCTCATGTAAGTTTCAGAGCCCCTATTTTCCTCAGGCATGTCATGTACTGTGAGGTTTTGGGTAGTACCTCAGCCCTTTAAATGACTTGTGAACTTGTCTGAGAGATATTTGCCACTATGGTCTGATTGCAAGATCTTTATCCAGTGATTGTGCTGGGTCTCAAGTCTTGTATCATAATCATTGTATTTATCAAATACCTCACTTTTATTGAAATACAATCAATTATGGTCCAGCAGGTGTGGTCATCTGTGAAGCTGACATAATATGATTTTGAATTAGAGCTTGTAGGCATAGTAGGACCCCATATTTCTGAATGTATCTTGTCACCAAGTTGTCTACCCTGCTGAGCGACATGTTCTTTTGAAATAGGTTTTCCTATAGGCTTTGCTGTTAGATTTAATAGACTAGTAGCAAATATCTCAGTGTTTGTGGATGTCAAACGACTATATATATTTTACCTAGTAGCAAATATCTACTAGATCAGTGAGCAAGATGGAAAGACTGTAAGCTAACTAAATGTCTCACCTTGGTGTTTGTAGGGAAATGCATGGGTCAGGCCAACCCGCACGGGTCACCGGGTTGGGTCTCCTTGGGTGTGGGTGCAGGTCAAGCTGCAAGCACCCATGACCCGGGCCCAACCTGGGGTGTCAACTCCAACACGAATGCAACTTACATGTATGCGCACGTAGGGAATGGCATGGGTCACCCATGGGTCAAATGTGGGTGACCTGCACCTGACCCATGGGAACCCTGAACCCATCAACCCATGGGTTTTTTACCATGGGTCGATAGGTGTTGGGTGCGTGCTGCACCAGCATGCGTGTGGTGCGTATGGTGCATACAGCACATATGACACATATGGTGCATGTGGCACGTGCAGTGTATACGACGCATATGGCATGTGCGGCGCATATGGTGCATATGGCATGTATGATGCATATGGCACATATGATGCATACGGCACATATGGTGTATATGGCGTGTATAATGCGTACGGTGCATGTGGCGCATATGGTGCATGCGGTGTGTACCGCATGTACGACATGTACGATGCATATGGTGCATGCAGGTGTATGGCATGTACGACTTGTATGGCACATTTGTGGTGTTGCATGCACATACAGCACTTTCATCGCATTTGTGTCGGTGCATACATGTACGTGTAAGTTGCGTTTGTGTTGGAGTTGACGCCCCGGGTTGGGCCAGGGTCATGGGTGCTCATGGCTTGACCCACACCCACACCCAAGGACACCTGACCCGGTGACCCATGTGGGTTGGCCTGACCCATGCATTTCCCTATGCACATGCACCGACATGAATGTGACACCCCAAACATGACAAAAGCACCATACATGCACGCGACACCATGAACGTGACGAATGCGCCATATGCGTCGTACGCACTGCATGTGCCATATGCGCCATATGCACCGCACGCACCATATGCGCTGTATGCGCTGTATGTACCATATGTGCCGTATGCGCTGTATGCACCATATGTGCCGTATGCGCCATATGCGCCGTATGTGCCATATGTGCCGCATGCGCCATATGTGCTGCACATGTCGTATGCATTGACAGTAAAGTGACCGATCTCAACCATGTTCCAAATCAGACTCCGATGGCGCTTGTCCCATATCACCTTCACTGTCGCCACATCACACAGCCAACCATTCTATTCAGTACACCGATCTTCAGACTCCCAATTAGTCATCATGTCTTCTTCAGAGCTCATTCCCATGCAATGCTACAACACCCAGGACACACATATCCAGGCAGAACCATTAACATATCATTATCTTCGCATACCCCCACCAGCACATTTCTCACTTAGAAGACGATCCCATCCAATCTACACTCAGTCATATGCGATAGGAGATGTAGTCTATTTCCCAGAAAGTCAAGAACCATACATATTTCTTGGAATGACGTCTAGACCAGCATATCGTGATAGGAGTAGAGTGGAATATGAGGCAGAGTTCAGGGCACCATCCCATCCTGATTATCCCACCCACTCCATTCGACTCTCTCTTAAACACAAAATGAGAGTGCACGACCGTATACCCATTAGTCCTCCTACTCCCAGACCCCTATCCTTGGATTGGATACTGGAGAAATTGTGGAAGATATGTTGCCTGCGACCTAGAAATACTCCAAGATGACTCAGTCCCCTGACTCATCCTAAGGCCCCTCAGGAG
>QLPG01004618.1:0-21729 GCA_003314385.1 Gomphus sp. MG54
GGCCGGCATCCTCAGCATCCCCCCAAGTACCTGTCTGTTGCAAATACAGTGGCACACACGGCAAGTAGGGCGCAACACATGAGTACGTTGAAGCCAATGCCACTACTCTTGGCCTGTAGGACTTGGCCATAGTCCGCCTGACCTTTCGACAACACCCCTCGGCAGTACCGAAGTCTGTCAGTAACCGATGCTTGACACCGTGCGGTAGTGCGAGATAATGTGGGTAATGGCCGGTTGGTCAGTATTCCTGAGTGAGTCGGTACTCGGTGTTGCGGGCTTGACAAAGACATGGAGAAAAGAATAAGGTATGAAGACCATGTGGAGGTATTGTCCATAGCAATCTAGAATAGAACAATACGAGAGTAAGACAATGAAATATGAGCGATAATAAACAAGTAATATTATGGGAAAGAATAGAACAATAGGGGGTGGCCGAATATAAAACAATAGGGCCACGAGTAAGTGGCAATGAATAGTGAATTTCCCAAGGGTAAATGGGCAAGGGGAAGTACAGGGAGTGGAAGAATAATAAAGAATAGGAGGGTAGGGTAGGGATAATTAACCAGATGATGAACCAAGTGTACCGAGCCGAGACTGCATACTGTGAGGGATGATATGGGTAAGGGTCAGTCAGTCAGTACTGCCGAGTAAATCAGAGCAAAGTATTGTGGTCGTGACAGCAGCATATGCATATCTGGCACATTCATGTCATCTGTGTGTGTGTGCATGTCATACACACACACGTGACACCACAGGTTGGGCCAGGTTGCGGGTGCTCTCGGCTTGACCCACACCTGCACCCAAGGACACCTGACCCAGTGACCCATGTGGATTGGCCCAACCTGTGCCATTCCCTACATCAGTCTCAGTTCAGTATAGTCATTACTTACATTCACTTTATTCCATCTTCCAATTCCTTTTTTACTTTTGCTTAGTCTTTTATGCCTCACTTCAGTATACTTCAGTTATACATGGTCACACTTGACCATTCTTCATATCTCATCTCCATATCTTTTTATTTTACATGCATTTCTTATGCTACCCTGCTGCATATCATAGTTATTCATCCCCATTCCTTTGATTATAAAAGTAGTGCATCACCCTGTTCTAAAGATCAACTAAGACTTGAATATCTCCTCTTTCTCTAAGTCCATTGTCCACATTTGATACTGACATTCTTGGTCCTCTCACACATATCCTCTGAAATCCAGTGGCCTCACAAATAATAGGGCATAATGCAAGAGTACATTGAAGCCAAGCCATGTCTACTCAACTCATTGGACCCAGCTGAACTGGATCAGCATTGTGTTCAATAATGCGATTATACTAGTGCCTGAGATCACACAAAATTTTTGCACCTTTGGTGCTTAACAGTTGGACATACATGCCCATGTATAAACTGAAGAGTACTAAAGCAAAACAAAGAAAACATAATTACAATGAATGAATAAAGCAAAGCAAAGTAGAAAGGGGATATTATGAACTGAATATACCAAGCTGAGACCAAATGTACATAGATGACTTGTGAGCATTTGACTTGTTCACTGTATGTAGAATTATGACAAAGACTTTCAGCTGGTACAACTGAGTGGACCAAATCTTGGTGAATCATACTTTGACAGTCACATGCCAAGAGCCAAGGTCAAAAGCCAAGTGTATAGATTTGTTATGACCTTGCAAAAGTCATCTCTGTCATTATTTCCCTTTGAAGCACATGGTTGCATTCCCCTTTTTGGGTAAACCGTGCTCCAAGCACATAGTTACATTTCCATTCTCAGTAAACCCTACTCATCTATCTATCCTTAGCCATCACTTTTCTGCCACCTATCTTCAGCCCTCCAATCAGATATCATGCCTTCAATTCACCAGTCTGAACCTCAATCACCTAACCATGCTCTTCTGTTAAGCATATTTTCATTTCCATTCATTTATTGAATCCATTTATCTCAAACCCACTCCCCATTTCCCAATATGGAAGTACATCAAGATCCTGCTCAGATCCTGCAGCAACTTTGTTACAAACTTTGCCTGGTCCCTCTTATTTTCTGTAGGAGTATAGGCAATTTGCACAGTGGTTCAGAGAATTTAATTGAACAATCTAAGAAATTATTCTCCTCAGTGTGTCAACCACTGAGATTATTTCTGAAATATACCTAAGAAATTATTCTACAAAGAAAAAGAATGTAAATGAGCTGATAAAATACACTATATTATACACTAGGCTCACCTCAGTGTGTGTCAACCACTAAGTAGGAAGGAATATGCAGGTGGTGTTTCACCTGCATATATCCCTAAGCTGGCCCCTAAGCCACTGCTTGGTGTAGAGCCAACTTACTGGTCCTTCCCAGGGAGCCAGCCACATGTGTCATGTCATGTGAAAACAAGCATGCATTAGTATTGTACAAAGTAGATACAAAATAACTCCCTCAATTTTGAGGGTAAAAATACAAATAAAATATTGAAAACTTTTAAATTGAAAAGAACACAGGTTGACACCAAAATTGATCAGTAATGAGAATATATTGCAGGTTGACCTCTTAGGAGTGAGGTGCATATATACACCCTATGTTAAATCTGCATGTCAGGTACTTAAATAATGATACTGGAAATATTCCATATGTTTCTGAAGGGTTCCATAGGAGGGAACAAGGTTCCAAAGATGTAGGGAGTTGAGGGTCATAAGGTTGAGGATGAGAGAATGGGAAGGGATGGAAAGCAGATGATGAAGTGCCGGGGACTTAGGTTGGTGGTCAGTCGTGGTGTTGAAATTGTATGACTAGTCATTTAGGTGTTCGAAGTCAGAGGGACTTGGGTTCAACTTATGTGTTGTGCCCTCCTCAATCAGCTGTCTTTTATTTTGAAAAGTCAGAAATGTGTGAGGAAACTAAGTCAGAGGTAAGCTGGAAGCTAGATGAGAAACTATGATGCAAATTAAGTCAATATTCATACTGGAAAATAGTCTAGTCGACTGGGGGGTTTATATACATATAACTACTCCTTGTATTATCTACTGTCCAGTCTAAAGACAAGGGGAAGGAGGAAATACAAGGTGTTAATTAAAAATGGAGAACACGGGAGTTAGATACATGGTGATCCCTTGAGATACCTACCACAAGGGCAGAATTGTGGTTATGGAATTGTAGGAATTTGGGATTGTTTGGATTACTAAAAGGAATTGTGGAAAAGGTGTCCAGGGAATCATTCCTGATAATTGCAGCCAGAAAATCCCTGGAAAGGTGTAGGCAGTTGCAGGAACTGTAATAGGTTTATTTGAGGGGCATGGGCCATAACACCCTACATTTTCAATCCCCTTGTTCTTTTGACTGTGGATCTCTTCCCCATTTGTAGTTCCCCTTGTTCTTGGTTACTAAGAATTACTAATATTTAAAATATATACCTAGTATATAATATGTATATAAATTAGTTGTTCAGTAGTCAGAAAATTGACTAAGAATTTAACTAAGGCTAATCTTGCTCAAGCTCTGAAACCTTAGAACCCAAAGTTAGAGATACAATGAGATCTGGAGGGTGTGGTACATAATGTTAGGAGAACCCCCAAGATTAGGTCCTGACTGAAACTGTACTAACCAAGGGTCCTACCCCCTGACTGAGATTCATTCAGCATATGCCCAACTGGCACTATCTGTTATGATGTAAAGGAATGACATAGTCGTAATAAAGTAATATCTCTCAAAGGCAAAGCAATGATGAGGTTCAGAATAGTGTTTGGCTTCAACTTGTATGTTGTGCCCACTGGAGTGCACTGGACCCTAATTTTGTAAAAGCAAGAGTGGAAATGAAGAGCAGAAGAAGTTTGGTTGAAATCTTAGTCAATTATCTGACTGAAGACTGAACTACTGAATGTTCAAGATCTTTATACTACTTTCAAATCTACAAGGAGTCAACTAGATTCCTATGATAGATAAGAAAGTCCAAGGATTGTGAAAAGCAAGAACAGAATACTATGTCCCAATCTTGATCTCCTCCATGACATTGAAGGTTGACATGTCACCCCAATCCCCAACAGAGTTACCCTATAAGGAATGTAATAACAGATTGGATATCAGAGATAGAATGGAATTGTGAATAAAGAAACTGGAGTGGAATGTAATAGGAAAATATTAAACATGAATGAAAGTGAAAATGGATTTGCAGGTATGTGGAGATTGATGTAAATGAATGGAGCATATTGAAAGTTACATGTGATGTCAAGACAGATACATGAGGTGCATTGAATTTGAAGGCTGAAGAGCATATGGTTGGATAGGTGAACGAGGGCAGACTTAGGCTGAATGGCCTGAATTGAATAGTCAAGCATGCCAGCACAATGGTTCCTAATAGTATCCCCCCCTACAGCTGAGTCCTATGAGGCCACAAAATAAAGTCATAGACTGTGGCCCTATGGAGTTTGGATTGCGAAAGCATATAAGAGTTGTTGTGACGAACAGTGGAAGGAATGGAGAGAAGGGAGTGAGGGATGATGTTAAGTCCGCGTGTCAGGCGCTTAGCTAGCACTTCCGAAGGGGTTATCCGGTCGACGGGAAGGTCCGTGATGGGGCCGAGGACCGAGACGGAAGTCGGGCGGGCTATGGACGGGGGTGGAGGCGTCGGGAACTTAGGGTAGGTCGCGGAATGGTTCAATCCGGTCACTGAGGTGTTCGAGGTCAAAGGGACTTGGCTTCAACTTATGTGTTGCACCCTCCTCAATCGTCTGTCCCTAATTTTGGAAAGGAGGCGGAGTTTACCGGAAGTGAATCGGAAACTAGGGGGGAACTAATTCGATATTCATACTAGCGAACAGTCTAGTCGACTGTGAGATTATATACATGTAACGTTCTTGTACTATCTTTAGCCGGTCATAAAACAAGGGAAAAGGAAGCACAAGGGGTCAATAAAAAGGGGAGAACAAGGGAGCGAGGTATGCGATAGTCCTGCGCGTCGGTTATCAATCGTGACGGAACCTTGATTTTCGGAGTCATCGGAGGGTTGGATTCAGGCTATGGAGGGTTGGAATCGCGGGGCCTCGGAATGTATTTCAGATATTCGGAAATCGGTTGTTCAGGCTTTGGTCGATCGGAAAGGTCCTGGAAACGGTGTGGGTGGTCATGGGAGTTACTGTGGGTTTGTTTGGCTGCATGGTCTATAACAGTATCCCTCTACTAGGACCGAGCCTTCGAGGTCCTAAGCTTTTAATTTGGGCGGTAATTAGATGGTCATTACTGCAGGGGTTTCCTAATGGTTTCCTGGGATTTTTCTGATCGATAAGCGCTGGTTGTTCATCTGCCTATATAAGGGGGGTTGCGGAATTGGGGGGTTTATCCTCGATGGAGAACACATATCCGCAATCTTCGGAAAACCTCGGGGGTCTTCTTCGCGTCCTTTTTGGTTCAGAGGCGAGTGGGGAGTGTCTGCTGTACACTCTCGAGAAGGATTTGGCCCTTCTTCGTGACCGTACCATCAGGGTCCGTGATCTTTACGGTGAGTGGTGTTTGTTGGAATTTCTCTCCTTTCCTGATTTCCGTAGCGAGTCATTACAAGAGGTCATCGTCGTCCGGGGTTGTTCTTTATCGGGATTCTGGGGCGGGGAATGGTGGTCCGGAGGTACTTGGACGTATTGCCGTGTATCTATTCCGTTTGGACAAGTACCGGGGGGACCTGCACCAACTCTTGGACTATTACGAGCGCTACCAGCATTGTATGTCCAGCCTGACTGCTGCCGTGTCTGGTGTAGAGGGGGAGAGGTTGTGGGGGAGTTTTTCCAACGCGTTGTGGTCCTTCTTGCGGGCGGATCATGGGCTTGATTCTTCTTTTCTGGAGGACGTGGAACGGTTGCTTGTCCGTTCAGATTGTGGGTCGGATGGTTCCAACGGGAATTTGGGTTCGGTGCAGGCCGCGGAGGGTTCGGGTGACTCAAACGAATGTTGATTAGTCGTTTGTATGGTTGATGTCATGATTTTTACGGTTTGGTGGTGTCTTCTGTGTGATGTAAGGGTCCTCGAATGATCATTGCTTTCGGACGTTTCTCCCTGTTTCTTTTCTCTCTTTCCCCCTTCTTTTCTTCTTTGAGTGGGTGTCCTATGGTCGTCAGATTCGTGGTTGGTGTCGTCGTGGTGGTGTCGTGGGGGTCTTGTTCATTCCTTCGGGCGTCGCCTGGACGGAGATAGTGTCGTCAGGATTCGGAGGATGTCCTGCAAGGCTCGAGTCTCGGTTGATATTGTTGAATAGTTGTTCATATAGGTTCTAATAATAAGGGAGTCTCGGGTGGGAAAGTCAGTACCGTTGGTCTAAGGAACGGTGTGGGGTTTTGCGAGGGTCGGGGTTCTTCTTAAGCGGAGCTTCGGAGGGTCGTATTGAGCGCTGAGTGAAGACTGCTGGCTCCATATTGCCAAGAATCAGTTCGGACGTGGGCTAAACAAGTAGTGCTCGATACCCTATCGATCGTTGGATCGCGGTGGGTGAGCGTGTGGTGTCCGGTAGCTAAAATCTGACGAATACTCAGGGGGTCACGGTCGAAACTTATTGACGGGGTCACGGTTTTTTCGGGGAGGTCAGATGGTCGGAGTGTTTCCTAGGGGTCGAAATCTTTTCGACGATGGTCACGGGGGGTTATAATCCTGAAAGGCTGGGTGCGTTGTTTAGTTATGTTCTTATTCGAAGGGGTGTTGTGGTTCTTGTGGTGTAAGTTTTCCATCTTTCCCTAATCTGGACGAAAATCCGTGGTAGTCCTGCTACTGAGCAGGGTCGCGGGTTGGCCTTTATTGGCCGTCTCATTGCCCATTTTAGGGGCCGAATGCGTGGTCGCGGGGGTTGAAGTAGGTTTGGGCTTGTCTATGAATTCCTCATGGTTATGGAGCCGGTCTGGCTCATCGGGGGTGGAACGGACTGGATAGGCCAGTCCAGTGTGGTATCGGTCAGGTGCGATAATGTACAGGTTGCTTTGACGCTCTGGGTGTCGTAGGCATCAGGGCGGTCACGGAAGTTCAGTTTATGCTACGCTAGGAAGGCTTGTGGATTCCTTGGATTGGATCCGTCGAAGGTATCCGGGTTCCAAGTCTTGGAGGCGCGGAGAGCCGATCTTCTGGGGCTGGCTAAGTTACTCGCCAGTGTGACGAGGGTCTGGGTGGTATGGGTCACAGCGTGGGGTCCCAGGGTGGGGAGTGGTACATAGGGAGGGGGCGTCGACGAGTCTGTAGGCGCTGCTGTGGGTGGTCCTGGACTGGACCGTGTCTCCGGTGGTGATGATAGTTGAATTGCCGGAGGGTGGTTCACGGAGAACGGGTTAGTCAAGTTCGAATGCGGTGTTGATCCGCGTTCGAAGGTCCGGAATCGGAGGGGTGTTCCGGGGGGTGAGCTGGGGTCTGAGGCGTCTGGAAGCTTGGTTTGGGGTCGGGCAGTCCACCAGGGATGGATGCACGGCGGGCAGACGCCTGAGTGATTATCTGCATGGCTTGTGAACATGGTTGGCCTCATGCTTAATGATAATCAGGAGTGTGAGTACGAATATACTGTTAAGTCCGCGTGTCAGGCGCTTAGCTAGCACTTCCGAAGGGGTTATCTGGTCGACGGGAAGGTCCATGACAGGGCCGAGGACCGAGACGGAAGTCGGGCAGGCTACGGATGGGGGCGGAGGTGCCGGGAACTTAGGGTAGGTCGCGGAATGGTTCAATCCAGTCACTGAGGTGTTCGAGGTTGAAGGGACTTGGCTTCAACTTATGTGTTGCGTCCTCCTCGATTGTCTGTCCCTAATTTCGGAAAGGAGGTGGAGTTTACTGGAAGTGAATCGGAAACTGGGGGGGAACTAATTCGATATTCGTACTAGCGAACAGTCTAGTCGACTGTGAGATTATATACATGTAACGTTCTTGTACTATCTTTAGCCGGTCATAAAACAAGGGAAAAGGAAGCACAAGGGGTCAATAAAAAGGGGAGAACAAGGGAGTGAGGTACGCAATAGTCCTGCGCGTCGGTTATCAATCGTGACGGAACCTTGATTTTCGGAGTCATCGGAGGGTCGGATTCAGGCTACGGAGGGTCGGAATCGTGGGGCCTTGGAATGTATTTCGGATATTCGGAAATCGGTTGTTCAGGCTTTGGTCGATCGGAAAGGTCCCGGAAACGGTATGGGTGGTCATGGGGGTTACTGTGGGTTTGTTTGGCTGCATGGTCTATAACAGATGAGAAAAGGACAAAAACATGTTTGAGCACATATTTGATTGTATGACAAGGAAGAATAGTGTAAAGTAGTGTACAGAACAAGTATTAGTGAGCATGCAGTGGAAAGTAGTATAGTACATGGACTGACTAGTAGTTACCATGCAAGAGACACAAACCAGCGGCAACTTAGACACTAAGCGCCCAGATGATCAGGAGATGTAGGGGCCGGAAGAGTCAGAATATATGGAATATGGAAGGAAACAGAGGGAAAACAGATAGGAGGAGATAGAAGGAACATAGGGGAAGAGACTCACATGCAAAGGAACAAGAAATAAGGAAACCAGGGTGTATATATGCAGTCACCAAGGACAGATGACTGAGAAACAGGAGAATGAGACATGAGACATGACTCAGAGAGGCAATAATTATTACAGACAAGAAGGGAACAAAGGGAGAAGCAATTGTATTCAAAGGGCACCACTGACAGGTGTCATATCTCTATGAAGATCTCATCGGGGCAGCCCACAGTGGGCTAACCCTGCATATGCTCAACAGAATCTGTTAATTATGGATCATATTATAGTCAGGGATATACTTGTATAAAGAGAAAGTAACTACAACAAATATTACTAGTCTCTCATACTGAAAAATCCCCTACACTTATATTTGATATCTACTCGATGCACTCACATGACGTCAAGCCACATTGGGTCAAAACACCTCTCGTCATCATTCAAGACTGTGGACCCAGCGGGAATAATTATATAGGTGCCATACATCACACTCATGCCTTTATAGATCTACTTTATTGTTGTGGATCATCCACAATCAACCTACATAACCTTTAGTCATATTGCCACCAGCTCCTCAGACCAGCACTTACATCCGATCGACCCGTTGTGCATCACCAGCATAATAGCATATAATCATATAAAATATTAGCTACATGTCCCATAGCTATACACAGTAGCTAGTCCATCTACCAATCCATATCCCCCATCACAGTATTTAAGAAGAGTGGCTATTAGGAATTTTGGAAGGTAACCTTTGTCGACATCACAAATAGAAAACACATATATCAACCCTTCCTATATCCACAAGCTCATGGGCATGTAGAGCTCACCCATTGCACTCATATCTCAACAGTGCCAACAACTCTTTCCCCACTGACATTCCTACTCCCTTGTCATTGACCATCAAATGTAACAGGATGCAATGTGAAGAGGATGCATGAGACCTATGGGTCAAAGGCTCACACTTAAAAAGTAGAAAGGTGAGTAAGCTTTCTCTCAGAATTCATTGTTTTGCTTATCATTTTCTTTTAGTATGCTCACCTTGAAATGCAAGGTGATGACACCAACTATCACATCATGTTTTATTGTGACACAAGGTTGGCAGAAGAGGATGAAAACATGTCTTCAATCAGGGTGCAAATTGGATATACTATGTGATTGATGTATCAAGTATCAGAATACATAATTAAGGAAATGGGATGGGGATTTGGACATGGGAGCTTGTGTGTTGTGTAGCAAGCGAGGAGTTGGATGCTCGACAAATGTGTGAGGTCAAGGAACAAGCAAGAGAAAGGAAAGGAAAGAGAAAGGGAAGGGAAAGGAAAAGGAATCCAAGGTCGAGAGAAGTCTGAGGTTGGGCAAGTCAAAGAAAAGGGCGAGGGAAGGTATGCCTGAAGAGAAAGAAGTTCAGGATTTGAATAAAATGGGCCCCTCAAAAAAGGCCAGGATAGAGCCCAAGGTGCATATCACTCTGTTCCTATCTGACTCTTCTCTCCCTCCAAAATCATCTCCCCCACCTGTCAGGGGACAACCTGCCCATTTTCCTAAGCTGAGTAACAATTTCCCAGCCGATAGGCTGATATGGTCTGTCAAAGTCTCGGCCCAAAGAAATAACAATGACAGACAAGAGATACACCTGTGGAAAAAGAGGGTTGAGGAGTAAGAATTGGGAAAACTCAAGAGGCTCATCCCTAAGGACCATCTGCCATATGCCAAGCCAAGAACCTGAGGCCCTGGGCCAGAGTCCTAGGGTCAGGCCCGTGGTTGTTTGGGAGATAGTACTACCAGACCCAAGGGAAGGGTAGAGTATGATGGAGAAGCAGTGTGTGGGGTCCCTTCCTTTGTGTATATACAAGAGTAACTGAGAATTAGGATTTCCCCCATTGCTAGGCATTGTATGATAGCCCTCAGGTGCCCCTGGGGTTGCCCTTACACTACATCTACCACTGTTACCACCACCTGCTACCTCACTACCCACTGCAATGCTGACATCACATATAACAGTGTTGTCACCCACACTGCCTACTCCATCACCATGTCAGGCATTGGAAGTGCCAATGATATCATCAGGAGTTGGTCAAGTCCTGGAGACCAATTGAGGTGCTTGGCTTCAATGTACTCATGCATTGTGCCCTACCTTCCATGCATGCCACTGATTTCTGACAGGAGGGGTACCCATGATGGTGCTGAGGATGCCAGCCCGAGGGAGGACTTCAGACAGGAGGAAAGAGAGGACAAGGAGGCCTATTCCAGAATGAGGTACTATCTACATGCATGCGCTACTTATATAGATTAAGAAGTGAGATGTGGAATAAGGAATGGAGAACAACAAGGTAGGCAAAGCATGTGGAGATATTGTCCACAATGATTTAAGAATAGAATGAAAGAATGTAAATGAGAATAGAACAATAAAGGATAGGATAATAGGAATGTGGCCAAGGATAGGACAATAGGAAGTAACCGACTATAAAACAATAGCATCATGGCCAAGGATAAGACAAGAACAGGATGTCCTGAGGTAAGGCAGGCTAAGAAATAAGGAGTAGGTGGGGTGGGATTAATGGATGATCAATGAGGAAGGAGTAGATAAGGGATGGGAATGAGCAATGTGGATGGTAGATGTGCCAAGTCAAGACTGGCATACCAAGTGACTTGCATGTGTCTTTGTTACTTGCATGTGGACATAGACTGATTGCTCGGTTGGCAGTACTGAGTTACAGGATACTTGGTACATGTACTTGATACACTGCCACCTCCTTCCCCCTCATTGCCACTACCTGTCCCCCTACTGCCTCCCTCACCACCTCCTGTAGCCATCCCTCCTCCACTGCCTGTAGCCCCCTCACCTCCCTAACCTTTCCCTGTTATCACCCTCACCCTCACATTTCAGGAGTTGAAAAAGTCAGTTGACCCCTTTGTCAGGAGATGGTGGACAATTGGTAGGAGAATTCTGAGGTTGGATTACAAAATGAGGAATTGCAAGTAGAAGTGAGGAACTTGGCACTTCAGATAAGTTACCAGAGATCAGTGAGTAGGGAGTTGTGCAAGAGCGGCCTGTGGTGCCAGGCACTTGGGAGAATTGGGTGGGTAGTTCTGGTACTGTATGGGATGACACTGAGGAAGGAGAATTGGAGATAGGAATGTAGGAAATATGATTGGACTCAAGAATAATATTTTTTTGTAATTTTTTTTATCTTTGTCTTTTCCAAATTGAGTTGATTTCAGAATTGAATTAAACTGAACTAGTGTTGAATTTGAAGAGTGAATTTTGAAGATGGAAAGAAGGAGCTGAATTGCGAGTGGAAATGATAATAAAACAGAGTGAGCAAGAGTGAATGGAAGAGAAATTATGAGATGCTTATGGAATGGGTAATGATCTAGGTTTGGATGGGTATGACTTGTGAAAGTCTTAAACAATTTCTGATGTGTGGTTGATTTCTGTCATGAGGAGCCATGAAGTTTCTTCATCTGTGCCTTTGTATCCTGCCTACTGCATTAAGTACAACAACTTACATGCCTGGCATCTGTTATCAATCTTCGAGTCAAGGACTTTGGATATTTAGAATTCTATTTCACCATCAATGATGACTGGAAGTGGAGGTGGTTGAATGCAATTAGGAATGAGGTTAGGAGAGGCTGGCTCAAGCATTAAGATATGGAAGACAAGGTGTACTTGTCAAGTACACATACTGTCAAGCCCCCGATACCAAGCTCTGATTTACTTGGCAGTACTGACCGGCCGACCCTTACCCATATCATGTGTGGCCTCAGCTTGGTACATTCGGTTTATCATTTGGTTCACTTTCCTCATCTCACCCTCTCTATTCATTGTCATTCATTCATTTCCTGTCCTTCCCCTTGCCTGTTTACCCTCAGGATATTCACTCTTTGTTGTCACTCGGCAGTGGCACTATTGTTTTATGTTCAGCCACTCCCATTGTTATATTCTCACTCACTCTTTTGTCCTCGGCCATACTTTATTGTTCTATTCTTACCCACATTCCTTGTTCTATTCTTGATCATTGTGGACAATACCTCCACATGATTCTTCATACCTTATTGTTCTCCATTCCTTGTGCCACTCTGTTCCACATCTCACTTATTAGCCTATATAAGTAGCCAATGTATGTAGATGGTTCTTCATTCTGGAAATCAACTAGGTTTATGCCTTCTTGTCCTCCCTTCTCCTGTCCCAAGTCCTTTACCTGGGCCGACATTCTCGGCACTCTCCCAGGTATCCCTCTGTCCCAAATTGGTGGCATGCATGGGAAGTAGGGCACAATGCACGAGCATGTTGAAGCCATGCCACTATTCCCAGCCTGTAGGACTTGGCCACTCCTTGGCATTCCCGGAGCCTGACACATACCGAAGATCTGGTAACTCGGTGGTACCAACTAAAATACTCCATTAGTAACCAAGTACAAACCATTCAATGAGTTGTTCTTGGCCAGATGCACATATCGGTCACATTCCTCATTCCCATCCCACACCTACTCCTCACCCCTCGGTCCACCTCACCTCAGGACTTTCTGCCCTTGTATTATCCTTGGCTACAGCCTTGTTTTATAATTGGGCATTTCCTATTGGCCTATCCTAGGGCACGTCCTATTATTCTGTCCTTTATTGTTTTATCCCCGTCTCACATTTCTTATTCTAATTTTACTCGCTGTAGACAATAACCATATGCTCTGCATACCTTATTGTCCCACATTCCTTATTCCACATGTCGCTTCTTAAACTATATAAGTAGGACATGCATGTACATATTTCCTCATTCTGGGTATCAACTAGGCTTAGGCCCTTTTACCTTCTTCTCTTCTGTTAAGTCCTCGACTTGGGCCGGCATCCTCAGCATCCTCCCAAGTATCTGTCTGTTGCAAATACAGTGGCATGCATGGCAAGTAGGGCGCAATGCACAAGTATATTGAAGCCAACGCCACTACTCTTGGCCTGCAGGACTTGGCCATAGTCCACCCGACCTTTCGCCAACACCCCTCGGCAGTACCGAAGTCCATCAGTACCTGATGCTTGACAGTACTGTGTTCATGTAGTCTGGGAGTTTTAGAGTAACTGAATGAGTACTGGGATGTGCAATGATTTCAAATGGACCTAAAAACTTCTCAGCTAGCTTTTTCACGGGACGAGTCATCCTAAAGAATTGAGCTTTGACAAATGTGAGACTGCCAATTGGAAAGTTTGGGGATGGAAGTCATTTAGCATCTGCTAAGGTCTGGTACATTTGTTGAGTGTCAAGAATACTGATTTGAAGCTGCTAGTGCAATCAATCCAGGTTGACTACAAAGTCTTGTGCTCGGGATGAAGTGAGGTCATGTTTGGGATGAATGGAAAAGTTGGGGTGGTAGCCTTTATTGGCAAAGAATGGCAAAACTCCTATAGTGGTACTGGGAGTGTTATTGTAGGAAAACTCTGCAAGGGGTAATAGCGAGACCCAATTGTCTTGTACTGCTCTAATATCTGATTAGTATGTTCTATCTGGCCATTGCCTTCTGGGTGATAGCCTGAAGTGAAGTGCAACTTCATATTAAGGGCTTTCTCAAGAGAATGCCAGAAGTGGGACATGAATTCCAAGCCTCTATTGGAAGTAACATGAGAAGGAATGCTGTGCTTTGAGAATATGTGAAGTATGAAGAGTTCTGAAAGTTAAGCTGAAGTGATGGTATTGGATGTGGGAATGAAGATAGACTGCTTGGAAAAGCAATTGACAATAACTAGAATTGCTGTGAATCCCAAAGATGTGGGGGGCTGTTCAATGAAGTCCATGGATATCAAGTTATAGGGTTTTTCTGGTACTGGAAGCTGTTTGAGTAATCTGTAGGGCTTATGATGTTGTGATTTGCTCCACATGCAGGTCATGCAGGATTTGCAGTAGTCTTTGATGAATGACCTAATGCCAGGCCAATTGAAGTTGTATCTAACAAGGTCTAATGTTTTGTTGATTTGGAAGTGTCCAGATAGAATGTGATCATCCTTATGTTGTAAAACTTATAAACGTAAGTCTTGTGCCTCAGGAATGTATATGTGATTGTCGAATAGTAACAGACCATTGGGATTAGTCTGCCACTTTGGGTTGTCATTATTCATAAGGTGTTTCTGGGATAAGGAGTGGGAGGATGATGTTTAATGTCATTCAGGATGTGCTTGGTGTCCATAAGAGTTGTGGCCCTCAATATGGGTTCAACAAGACTTGTGGCTCAAAGGGACACAGTCAACTGATGTTGAGAGAAGATGGGTCAAAGGTTCTGGGGATTAATGGTGGCATAGTCACTTATCCCCTTCTTAAGGTAGATGTCCCATTGTCTAGTGAGCAAATCAGGCTTACAGTGACTCACAAAACTGAGTCAATGTTTGGTACTTTTGGTGCTTTTGGACTATTCATTGGATAGCTTTGAATGTGAAACATATATATAAAAGGTGTTGGTGCATCAAAGAACAAATCTGATCAGGGCTATGCAACCACTAAAAATTATATAATTCTGATCAGGGGTAATGAAGATATGGGCAATTCAAATCAAGGGCCCATTGACTCAGTTTTGTGAGTTGGTATCAGATCAATCATAATATGATGCTCCATCTATTATATAACATGCAACCCTTGATAGATGGTTACTATGGTAACCTTATCTTTCATAAGAACTGAAATTAATGTATTTAATCCCCTCCAACATGTCCAGAACTTCCCTACACTCCAATGCACCCCACTTCCTCTGCTCAATGAGAAAACATCCTCTCTTTGGCCTCTCATGGTCATTCCACTTGCACTATTGCCTCAAGACTTGGCCTCAGCCAGTCCACAGTATCCAGGACTCTCAGAACTCTCCATCCCAACCAGCCCTGCTCCTCTGGAGGTCGTCCCCCCAAGCTTTCCTCTAGAGATCAACATGCTATTTTATTACAAATTACTACTGGCAGAGCTGCCAATGCTACTCAGGTCACCAAACACAGAAATACAATTATTGCCCATCCAGTCTCCTCAGCAACAGTCAGAAGAGTTCTCAGGAAACATTCATTCAAGGCTGTGGTGAAGAAGAAAAAGCCCTTCCTCAGTGCAAGGCATAGACAGCTGAGGTTGGCCTTTGCTTTGAAGCACAGAGAGTGGACTGTAGATGACTGGAAGAGGGTCATTTACTCAGATGAGACCAAAATCAACAGGTTTGGATCAGATGGGATGCAGTGGGTCTGGAAACAGAAGAGGGAGGGGTTGTTTGAGAGAGAGGTGCAGGGGGTTTGGAGGGGGAAACATTATGGTATAGGGGTGTATGGGATGGAATGGTGTTGTCCAGCTTGCAGAGATTGAGGGAAATATGGATGCTGATCAGTTTGTGTCTATTTTGGAGGACCACCTGCTGCCAAGCCTAGAGGAAAGTGGAATTCCTAAGGAATAGGTAAATTTTCAACAGGACAATAACCCAAAGCACAAGTCAAAGAAGGCCAAGAACTGGATGTAAACAACAATATCACTCTCCTTGACTGGCCTGCACAGTCTCCAGACCTGAATCCTATTGAGCACCTCTGGGATCATGTAAAAAAACAGGCTTAAGGAGTATCCAACACCACCCAAGGGAGTTTGGCAAATTTTAGGAGAGAGTAGAGGAGGTATGGAATAACATACCACCAGAGGTATGCCAGAATTTGATAGAGAGTATGTCTAGAAGACTTGAGGCAGTAATTAAGGCTAAGGGGGGCAATACCAAGTACTAGAATTGCAACTTAGTATTTCTCTGATACCCTCTCACAAAACTGAGTCAATGGGCCCTTGATTTGGATTGCCCTTATCTTCATCACCCCTGATCTGAATTACATATTTTTTCATTGTTGTATAGCCCTGATCAGATTCATTATTTGATGCACCAACACTTTTTTAATATATGTTTTACATTCAAAGCTATTCAATGAATAGTCCAAAAGCACCAAACATTGACTCAGTTTTGTGAGTCACTGTATGTGTGGATTGGTCACTTGCATGGGGAATTGGGCTGATTGTTTGGTCAGCATTGCCAAGTTACCGGGTGCTTGGTATGTGTACTTGACAAAGGCTCAGTGAATGGGCAGTTCACTAAGTATATTATTCCTATACCCAAACAGCAGAAGGCTACACTCTAATTAGTGCCTGTGTATCTAAGCATACAATAGGAATATATACCTCAGTGAACAGGTGGTTCACTGAGGGGCTACTATCTACTCGTTTGACATATATATGGTCCCAGTCAAATATGGCCAGGACCTCCATACTATACTGCATTCCATGCTTATACATACTAGTTTCAACAGATTTCTTAGCCTGTAGTGATTGGTACAGGTATTGGAAACCTGCATGGGTAGCGGATATGGGTAGTGTGGGTAAGGGTCAGGGTCAGGATTTCCAACCTGGCCCAAACTGTCAGGCTCCGAGAATGCCGAGGAGTGGCCAAGTCCTGCAGGCTGAGAATAGTGGCATGGCTTCAACATGCTCGTGCATTGCGCCCTACTTCCCATGTATGCCACTGATTTAGGACAGAGGGATACCTGGGAGAGTGCCGAGAGTGTCGGCCCAGGTAAAGGACTTAGGACAGGAGGAGGGAGGACAAGAAGGCGTAAACCTAGTTGATTTCCAGAATGAAGAACCATCTACATACATTGGCTACTTATATAGGCTAATAAGTGAGATGTGGAACAGAGTGGCACAAGGAATGGAGAACAATAAGGTATGAAGAATCATGTGGAGGTATTGTCTACAATGATCAAGAATAGAACAATGAAATATGACCAATAACAAAAGAGTGAGTGAGAATAGAACAATAGAGAGTGGCTAAACATAAAACAATAGGGCCACTGCCAAGTGACAACAAATAGTGAGTGTCCTGAGGGTAAACAGGCAAGGGGATGGACAGGGAATAAAAGAATGATAAAGAAGTGGGATAGAGATAATGAACCAAATGATGAACCGAATATACCGAGCCGAGGCCACACACTGGTGAGGGATGATATGGGTAAGGGTTGGTTGGTCAGTACTGCCGAGTAAATCAGAGCATGGTATTGTGGGCTTTACACAAACCCATACCCACAGGTGGGTTTTCACAGGTATGTTTATGTATGCAAGGTTCAGTGCTAACTTCACTTATATAAGCAAGCAAGGTTCAGTGCTAACCTTACTTATGTGAGTGAATTTAGTGCCAAATTTCATTATATAAGCAAATTTAGTGCTGAACCTTGCTTATATAAACATACCCATGAAAACCCATACCTGTAACACATGGGTATGGGTTTTGCAGGTACAGGTATGGGTAGATATAATATACCCAGGGGTTACCTGTGCCAATCACTATCAGCCCGTTCCATCTCAGGACATCTCTCCATTGTTTTATCCTCAGCCATGACCTTATTGTTTTATATTCAGTCAATTTCTATTATCTTATCCTTGGCCACATTTCTATTGTCTTATTTCCATTATTCTATTTTTGTTCACATTTTCTTATTCCATTCTTGATCACTGTGGACAATACTTCCACATGGTCTCAATACCTTATTGTTTTCCATCCCTTATGCTACCCTGACTCCACATCTTTCTTCTTAAAACCTATATAAGTAGCACATGTATGTAGATGGTTCTTCATTCTGGATATCAACTTGACATAAGCCTCCTTGTCTTCTCTCCTCCTATCTGAAGTCCCTACTTAGGCTGGCCCCCTCAGCACCCTTGGCACCCTCCTAGGTACTTCTTCTGTCTGAAATCAGTGGCATGCATGGAAAGTAGGGTACAATGCATGAGTATGTTAAAGCCGAGCCACCCTGATCGGTCTCCAGGACTTGGCCAATTCCCACCAACATCGTAAAGCTGGCACTATTGTAATAGCATTCAGCCTACACATTGTCAGCATTCCCGGTGCCTGACAGTATATCCAGAATCCCACTACTTCCCATGTTTTCACTCCCTATGATCATGCCCACAGAAACTGGATTTACTACCTTTAAAATAACAAAATAACTAGCACCTCAATACCAAAACTGAGGACTCAGTTGAGGGGACCAAGTCAAAAAACTATACTAACACTGAGGTTAAATTCAACACTTCTGTCCTTTCTAATCCTAACCTTCTTATGATCTTTCTAACTTCTGACTTGATGCCGAGTTCCTTGGTAACCCCTTTCAACTGCCTAATTGATTCAGTCTCTACCCATAGCTTCATCAGATCCTCGTATGTTTGGGGACATAAAATCCCTGCTACCTTCATTCCCCTCAAGACCTTTAAGAATACTACTAATTCGGTCGTTACTGAATCTGTAGAATTGCCTACTAAATTTCTGTCAAGACAACTCCACATCCCATCCTTACAATCAAGTATCAGCATGAATTCAGAAACCATCCATTTTGATATGTTCTCAGCCTTTTCTACCAATGTTAAATCTGTGTGTCAGGTGCTTAGCTAGATACTTCCGGAAGGGCTTCTAGAGGCTTCTGCTGGGTTTCCATGAGGGGGGTCGAGACTCCAATGATGGAGGGACTAGAGATCATGGATTCACAGATGGAGACAGAAAGGCAGAAAGAAGGGGAGTGCTGGGGACTTAGAGCTGTTCGTGGTATTAGGTTGTATGACTAGTGGTTCGAGTGTTCAAGGTCAAAGGGACTTGGCTTCAACTTATGTATTGCACCCTCCTTGATCATCTGTCCCAAATTTCGGATAGTTGGAAAGTTTACCAGAACTAAATCGGAACCTACAATGCAGATCAAGTTGATATTCATACTGGCGAATAGTCCAGTTGACTAGGTGTCAAGATTCGGTGACGCCGAGATACCGGTTAAGTCCTGGAAAACTGTTACGGGGTGGCTAGGCTTCAACATGCTCTTGTGTTGCACCCTGCTGTTCCATGTGTCCCACTAATTTGAATAGCGAGAGGAGCCTTGGGAGGATGCCGAGGGCGTTGGCTCGAGCAAAGGACTTTAGAAATAGGGAGCGGACAAAGGGGTGTGAATCAATTGATATTCTGAGTGAAGAACTATCTACATACATCCTGCTACTTTTATAGTTAAGAAGCAAGATGTGGAACAGGGTGGTGTAAGGAATGGAAACAATAAGGTATGAGGCAACCACATGGAGGCATTGTCCACAGTGATCAGAAATAGAATAAGGAATGTAAGCAGTATTAGAATAATAGTGTATGGCTGAAAATTAGATAATGAAATGGTGGGCGGGAATAGAACAATAGAGGATGGCCTAAGATAAAACAATGGCAATGGCCAGGACAATGAGTGGCCGTCATGTTGTTCGGGGGAAACGGGTAAAGGAGTGGATAGGGGGGTGAAGGAACAATGAAAGGGGGTGTACAAGGGGAGTGGTCCATATGATGTACCAGATGTGCCGAGCCGAGGCCGTGCGGTGGTGCGAGATAATGTGGGTGAGGGCCGGTTGGTCGGTATTCCCAAGTGAGTCGGTACTTGGTATTGCGGGCTTGACACTAGGGGTTTATATACATATAACTAATCCTTGTACTATCTTTTGCCAAGTAAAGACAAGGGAGAGAAAGGAATACAAGGGGCTAATAGAAAAAGGAGAACAAGGGAGTGAGGTACGTGATGATCCTGCACATCATTTATCAAGGAGTAGAACCTAGGTCACAGAATTGCAGGGGTTTGGGATTATGGAACTTTGGGTTGATGCAATGGATTTGCAGAAAGCAATTGTTCCAGACTTCTGACAGTCAGAAAGTCCTGGAAAAGGTGTGGGTGGTTATGAGCACTAATATGGGTTTATTGGAGGCATGGGCTATAACAACCAACCCTAAGGCAATATCCCATCTCAGCACTCCCGAGCCACTGAACCCAAGTTGGACATGGACCCCAGATGGTTTCCTTGGACTAGACGATTGAAGCTATATCCCTGACTGCACCTCCCAGGGAACTAATGCCTTGGCCACCACAGCTGAAGAATCAGCCCAGGTGCCTAGGGACTAGCCTGCCATCTGTTAGCCTCTAAGTACACCGAGAATTGCATTGACTGGGCAAGTGCCAGTAGTGAGGCCCCCATCAATGCTTCTATTTCCTTTTCTTTTCATTTAATAATTCTTCTGTTGTCTGTTTAGGTGCCAAAATCCTCAGTAATTCACCTACATGCTTAGAATTCTTTTGACCTAGTAATGCTAATTCAGTTATTACTGAATATATAGACATGTCTACTAGATTTTTCTGTCAGGACAATTTCAGTCCTCCACCTATTCGTCTTTCATATTACTAGATTCATCAGTTGGCAATATTCGGTCATAACTTGCTCACCCACTATAATCCATTGATTAACAGGGTATTGGGCAGTATTACATTCTGTGATAGTACTAATGCTTTTAGGTGTGTCCCAATGGCCTTGGTCCAGTCAGCACCTGCCACTGCTCCAAAAGCCTCACCAGGATCCTGTTTCATCACTGGAAGCTCTGCCAATAGCCTTAGTCAATGCAACTGCCTTTGTGCATGCTTGTACATCAGAAAGGCTGGCAAGTGTTTAGCTGGGACCTCTTGGTCAGCAGCACCATTTGGCACATTTGGCCAAGGTCCTTTCCATTTGTCCCCATCTGTTTTCACTCCATCCATTCCATTTATTTGCATTATATGCTCTCACCACTCTTTTTCCATTCTTCTTGGCTAGCAGCTGATTATTTTACTAGACAGTAGAATGTCTATCTAAAAGGGGGGGTGGTGACTAGCTAAAAACCTTTCAAATTATACAATCTCCCCTCCTGAAGACATCCCTCTCCCAAAACTTCCCCCATTT
The DNA here is from genome assembly GCA_003314385.1 of Gomphus sp. MG54. Classification (NCBI taxonomy): domain Eukaryota; kingdom Fungi; phylum Basidiomycota; class Agaricomycetes; order Gomphales; family Gomphaceae; genus Gomphus; species Gomphus sp. MG54. The sequence goes on from QLPG01004618.1 coordinate 21,202, forward strand.
ACCCCTCTCTACTCTCCATTCCAACCTTAATTCCCTCCATTCCCTTCGTCCTGACCTTAATTCCTATCTATCCTGACCCCACATCATCCTGACCTCACTCTCATCCTGAATTCCCTCTTCCTCAACACTCTATTTCCTACCTTACAATCACACCCATCCTGACATCTCCCTCAGTCTATCTATCACCCTCTCTTTCCCTCTGTTTATCACAACTGAAACTGCCAAACACCTCGGCATGTTTGACTTGTGCTTTCTCTGTTATGTCCTTTATTTTTTTCCTTTATTTTTTCACTCAAAAGAATATATATATATATATAAAACATCCTATTTTGGAGACTACTTTAGAGTCTCATCCCCTTCATATTCTCCCATATCTTCATCCTCCTTTTCTTTTCCCTTCTCTTCCTCCTTATCCTCCTGATCCCCATTATCCTTCAGTTGGTCCTCCTCTAGACCCTCCTCTCCTCCCTGTTGGGTGCAAACTAGCATCTCACCCCTGAGAGACCAACCTCAATATATTGTAATATT
>QLPG01004622.1:0-14520 GCA_003314385.1 Gomphus sp. MG54
GCCACCCCGTAACGGTTTGCAGGACTTAACCGATATCTCGGCGTCACCGAATCTTGACACTTTAGCAACCACATCCTCCATCTGTGTTAGTGTCTGTGTCTGTGTCTGTATCTGTGTCTGAGTTTCTCTCTCTCTTTTTCACCCACTTCTCTACTCTACTGTGCTCAACAGGTTATGGGCCTTGGCCTAGCCTAAATACCACCAGAAACTCCAATATTGTCACATATCAGTCCATATTCTTACCACCATCCATTTACCACCATCTCTGTATCTCACCTATACCATGTCATCATTTAATAACTAGGTGTTACGATGATGAGAAAGGATGTAATTGTAATATATTTAATCTCCCAAAGGTGAGATGATTGGCGAGGTTCTGATTGGGGCTTGGCTTCAACGTATTGCGTTGCGCCCACTTAGACCACATGGTCCCCAAATTTTGTAAAGGCGAAGTAGACAGAAGAGAACAGAGGAACCTTAGTCAAAATCAAGATTGATTTTCTGACTGAAGACTGAACTAATAGTACAAGATCTTTTATACTACTTTCTAATCTATTAGGAGTTGAAGGGATTCCTATAATAGAATGAGAAAGCCGAGAATCGTGAAAAGCGAGAAACAGAATACTACGTCCCTAATAATGATCTCCTCCGTGACATTGCGGAGTGACATGTCACTCGGATTCCCAATGGAGTTACCCTAAGGAACGTAATAGCAGATCAGATATAAAGGAGTGAACGGAATTGCGAACAGATGAAAATGAAATGAAATGTAATGAAAGATATTAAATGTAAATGAGGACAGAATGGAAAAGCGAGCATATGGGATGTGACATAAATGAGTGGAGTGAATTGATGGGAGCATGTGATGCCAAGATAGATACACGAGGTGCATATAGTCCATGGGCTGAGGGCGTATGGTTGGATAAGCGAGCGAGAGCGGAGTTGGGCTAAGTGGGCTGAATCGAATAGTCGGCTTGCCGGCATATGGTTCCTGACAGTATCCCCCCCTTACGGCTGAGTCCCATGAGGCTGCGGAAATGAAGTTCTAGAATGGTGGCCCCGTTGGAGTTCAGAAGTGCAAGTGTGTATAAGAGAAGTCATAAGGGAGTTTGGGAGGTAACCATTGTTGACATCACCCATAGAAGGTTACTACATTAACCCTGCCTACATGCAGAAGCTCGCCAGTCACCACCTATTTCCAAGGTGAAAACAACCTCCCCACTGTCGTCCCATCCCCGTCGTCATCTACCATTGAGTGCAGCCAGGCGCTACTCGAACAAGAGTACATAGATGTGCGAGAGCCCTGGATCAAAGGGGTGAACTCCAAAAGTGTAAAGGTGAATAAGGGTTGCCTCGGAATTGACGTAGTTACTGATTGTTTATTTTGCAGTATGCTCGTCTTTAGATGAGGAATGATGAGGGCGACACAAACAGTGTCTTCTATCGAAAGGTAAGGTTGGGTGAATAGGATGACAGCACACCCTGGTCTCATGGTTTCATAGTCAGGAAACCTTGCAACCACTACAAAAAGTGAGACAACATGTGTTTAAGGAAGTGGGACTTGGATCTGGATCTGGGTGTGTGCGTGTGGTGTAGTGAGAGAGGTGTTGGGTGTAGTGTGAATGAGAGAGGTCGTGGTATGAGTAAGCGGAAGGGTAAGAGAAAAGTTAGGGAGTGGAATCCCGAGGATAAGGGAAGTCCAAGGTCAGAAAAGCGAGCAAGGGAAGGTACACCAGAGGATGAAGATAATGGTGCGGGTCCCTCAAAAAGACCGAGGTTGGAACCCAGAGTGCATACCCCCCTCTTCCTCCCTGACCCTCATTCTCCTCAGCCCCCTCTATCGCCTAATCCTCCACATGAGTCTTCACCCCCACCCACTGTGGCACAGACACTACAGATCACTGTCTCATTGGCATCACCAGCCCCTCCACCACCTCCACCAACCCCTCCACCCCCTCCACCCCCTCCACCACCGGCTCCTGAGGTCATGTTACCTCCCAGAGTCGTGCCTTCTGCACCTCCTGCCCCTTCACTGGTCATTGCGTTGACCACCACCCTTCTGGAATTGCAACAGTCAGTCGAAGAGCATTGCAAGGAGCTGTTGGAACACAAGTTCCAGGTATCAGAGAGCCACATGATAAATGAGGAATTGCGAGGTGAGGTTGCTCAATTGTGAGGTGAGGTGAGGGAGTTGCAGATGACTTTACAGATTCAGAGGTTGCAGAGTAAGCAGTTGTCAGAGCCACCAAGGGTGCATGGGACTTGGGAAAATTGGTTGGGGCCTGGAAATCCAAGGAGTACGTTCGATGACTTGGATGAAGATGGGGAAATAGAATCAGGCTTGTAGAATAGGAAGTGACTTAATTGTATATTTTTGACTTGAACGTGAATTGAGGGTTCGGAAATAGAGTTGAATTGGATTAAGGAATGATGAAGTGGAAACTGAGGATTGAACTTGAAAATGGAAAGAAGAAGCTGAATTGTGAGTTGAATGAGTGAATTGGAATTAAGGTTGTTTTTTTTTGAACTTGAAGACAGAGTGAACAGAACTGAAATGCGAGAGTGATAATGAAAGGAATGAGCGAGAGTGAATGGAAGAGAAATTGCGAGGTGCTTATGGAATGGGTAATGGTCCAGGTTTATCTGGATATGACTTGTGAAAGTCTTGAACGAGTTCTGAAGCGTGGTTGAGTTCTGTTGCAAGGAGCCATGAAGTTTCTTCATCTGTGCCCTCATATCCTGCCCACTGCACTAAGTACAACAGCCTACACGCCGTATGTCAATTGTCGATTTTCGAGTCCAGGATCTCAGATATCTCAAATTCGGGTTTGCCGTCGATTATGACTGGGGGCAGAGGTGATTGAATGGGATTAGGAATGGGATTAGGAGTGGCTGGCTCAAGCATTGAAACATGGAATACAGGATGTACTGCTTTCATATAGCCTGGGAGTTTCAGAATAACAGAGAGAGTACTGGGACATGCAATGATTTCAAATGGCCCCAAAAACTTCTCAGCTAGCTTTTTCGCCGGATGGGTGGTCCATTCCGCATACACATCGTGCAGGACTTGCAGTAGTCTTTAACGAATGAGCACATGCCAGACCAATTGTAGTCGCGTCTGACGAGGTCTATGGTTTTGTTAATTTCAAAGTGTCCAGAAAGAATGTGATCATGCTTATGTTGTAACACGCGTAAGCATAAGTCTTGGGCCTCGGGAACGTAGATGCGATTGTTGAATAGCAACAGACCGTTGGAATTAGTCTGCTACTTCAGGTCGTTGTTATTCACGAGGTGTTTCTGGGCTAAGGAGTTGGAGGGAAGATGGAGTCTGATGTCATTCAGGATATGCTCGGTGTCCATATGAGTCGAGGCCCTCAGTACTGGTTTGACGAGGCTCGTGGCTCGAAGGGACGTGGTCAACTGATGTTGAGAGAAGATGGGTCGGAGGTGTTAGAACCAACGGATTTTTTCTTAGTAATTATATATATATTTCTGTTCATTTCCACACTAAAAACCATATAACTCCCCCAATCCTATTCCCCTCCGGATACAACTTCTCACAGGGTTCAAAGACAATACAAAGGACCTACATGAATATTTTCGCGATTTTAGGAGCATTTTTGGAGGAATACCATCTACTTGGCCTGGTACCTGACCCAAGGATCAAACTGCCCTTCAGGGCTGATGGAAGGGATATCATTGATGGGCAAGCATTTTTCATAATGAATATTTTTCACTGAAATCTTTCTATCATTTTCCCAAATCTTTTTCCTTGCCCACGTACCCACGTTCCATCACGCGCCCGACCGTATCAGAATGGACTCCGGTTTTGCTCGGAGAAGATTTCATGATTACATAGTCCTTTTATTCCTTATAAATACCTAGATGTATCTACCAAAACCATAGACAACTAGAAATCATTTTTCTACATCCCCACTCTCACTAAAACTCGAGACATCACCAAAACTCCATCCCGCGCTGAACCGAAGGTTAAGCGCCGGGCATTGCACTTTCCTATTTCGGACGAAAACACCAGAAACTCATCGTACCAGTCCCTGGACCGAGAGTTAAGTTCTCAACACTAAATAATATTTTTACATTTCACGATCTATTATTTCTACTTTGTAGGAGGACCACAATTCCATAAACCGGCGCTTTGGCGCCCAGGCCGGTTTCCCGGTGCGGCGCCTAAGCGGAGGCTAAACCCGGGACTCAGCTCCCAGTAGATCATCAATAGAACAACACTTTACCTAGCGACAAATACAATAAAAATCACGATAAAATCAAGGGGATTATTCTAGTATTTATAGAGCCAATATTCCAATATTATTCCCCGGGAAAAGCCCACAGAAATCTAATCTGCTACACCAAACTACAGGAGGTTCTGGGGATTAATGGTGGCATAGTTGCTCATCCCCTCCTTAAGGTAGACATCCCACCATCTCGTGAGAAAATCAGGCTTAGTGCCCAAATGACCTGGTCTGAAACCGATGACAAGATTAAACTGGGAGAGGTATTCCGACCACCTAGCTTGATGTCTAGTCAACAACTTGGTCATACAAAAGTACTCGAAGTTCTTATGATCGGTGATGACATTGACAGGGTCGCTGGAACCTTCTAAGTAATGATGCCACTTTTGAAAAGCTTCGAAAGTTATGAGCAGTTCTTTGTCGTGAACATCATAATTGAGTTCTGGAGAGGTGAAAGTTCAGGAATGAAATGCGACAGGATAAAGCTCACCGTCTGGGGAGTGTTGTAAGGGCAACCCTCTCACAGCCCCGAGGTTTATCTCGGAGGCGAACTAAGCAGGGGGGATCCAAAGGTTATTTATTATCTACTACCTAAATACACGTGGAGTCCTCACCTAAGCAGGGGGGATCCAAAGAGGAAAGTCTAAGGATCCCGCTGCTGGTGAGCCCCTTTTATACCCTTTATATGGGTGGTCTGTGCACTAGCTTACAAATCAATACATCGGAGTTTGTAGAGCCAATCTCCTGGCACTAAGTCCGAGGCTCGGGTATTTACTCCGAGTTCTAGTCATCATGTGTTAAGACCCTCTCTGTCTCCACTCGGTGGTTTCTGGGTCTCTTAACCTCGGAGTTGATCGGAGTCCGAAGTAGGACTTCGGACCTGTATCAGGCCTCGGAGTTGATCGGAGTTTGAAATGGAACCTCGGAGTTGGTTCGGAGTTTGAAGAGGGTCGTCCCCTGACAAGTGTTGGGAGAGTATAGCTGCTAAAGCATAATCTGACACATCTGTCTCCACAATCAAGGGCAAATCAGGAGTCCAATGAGTTAAAATGGGGGCAGATGTGAATGCCAGTTTCAGCTTATTAAACACATCTCTACACTTACTCCAGTTCCAAGCCAGACCTTTGCGAGTGAGTCAAGTAAGAGGAGTCGTAATAGAGGAATAGTTGAAAATGAATCTCTGATAGAAGTTCGCAAATCCGAGGAATGATTGAACATCTTTGACTTTACGCAGCTTGGGCCATTGAGTGATGCATTTAACTTTGTCTTCCACCATCGTAAGACCCTCAGGTGAGAGGATATATCCGAGGTATTCGATGGACGTTTGGTGGAAGGAACATTTGTCTTCTCGAGTGTACAAGTTGTGTTTGCGCAATCGTCGTAGAACTTCGCGAACATATTCGATGTGCGAGGATTTGTCGTTGGAATAGATGAGGATATTGTCCAAATAGACTATTGTGCAGTTGTCTAAAAGGTTGCCAAAAATATTGTTCATGAAGTGCTGAAATGCAGCAGGGGCATTAGAAAGTCCGAAAGGCATGACAAGCCACTCAAAGGATCCATAACGTGTCCTAAAGGCTGTCTTCCATTTGTCCCCTTCTGCAATTTGAACAAGGTGATAGGCGTGTCTGAGGTTGATTTTAGTATATATATGAGCTTTCTTGGGGGTGTCTAAGAGGTCGGAAATAAGGGGAAGTGGATAATGGTCCTTCTTTGTGATTCTGTTTAGACTGCAAAAGTCTACACAGAGCTGCAGGGAGCCATCCTTCTTGCGTACAAATAGTACTGGTGCGCTGTGTGACGAACGTGAGGGTCAAATGAAGCCCATGTTGAGATGTTCGTCAATGAAGTCTCATAGTCATTGGAGTTCGGATACTAAGAGGGAGTAAATGGGACTAACAGGGGGCGAAGTGCTGTCCTCAAGGTTGATCTTGAGATCGTAGGGTCTATGGGGAGCTAAACTATTACTGCACTGTTTACTAAAGACATCAGCAAAGTCGTGATAGAATTCTGGAACATGCTGTTTAATGCTATCCAGGTTGTCTGAAGAGTCAACCATAGTGGAGCCTCGAGCATATTTGTCGAGATCCATGAGGTTGAGTTGAAAGGCCTGTGAACCTTCTAGTTTGCAGGTGTGAACAAACCCTTCTGCATTAACTAGGGCTATCCACGGAGCCTCCAACTTTGGAGATGGCGACAGATTGCTAGGAAGTGGGGTGCTGGACTGTGAAGCAGCAGTTGAGGCCTGAGGTGCTGGAACGGTGGTCGGTTTCATAGACTTGAAGGTTATACTGCCCAATACCCAGTCAATCGATGGATTGTAGCGGGTGAGCCAGTTGAAGCCAAGTACTGCGGAGCAACTGCTGTCTAACGTTGTCACATAGAAGGTGATGTTCTGAAGTTCACTGGTCGGAAATTGGATTGGAATTGTTGTAGTCTGAGTCATGACAGAGTTAGTAGAACCATCAAATAATTTCAATGGAATAGCAGGAACTGAATTAGTAGGCAAAGAATATTTCTGCACAATTTGTGATTCAATAAAGCAGTCTGAAGAACCACAATCTAAGAGCGTAACAAGAGGAAGTTTGGAAATAAGAGAACAAGACAGATTAAGTATAAGTGAAGTTTTCGAAGTTTCAGAAGTAGAAGATACACAAGAAATAGCAGAATTAGAAGAAAGGGCGTTCAAGAACAGCATGTGAGAGAGGCTAATGAATCCTCAGCTCATGTATTTCCGAGGTTGCAGCTTATTTTTTCGACTCCATCGCCATGTTTTCTTTGGCATTGGTGGCAGATGTGCTTGCCTTGGTCACACGTGCTTTCATTGTTTTCTTATTGTTGGAGTTGTTAGATTTGTTGTTAGAAGAAGAGGTCGATGAGGATTGGGAATTGGATTTGGGACAGTCCTTGACCATGTGACCTTTTGAAGCACACAAGAGACAAAGTCCTGCGTCGATTCGTCTTTCACGTTCTTCAGGCAATAGCTTCTCATCTTTTCCGAGCTTGGACGCAATGTCATTAGCGTTGTTGTTATTGTTGGAAGACTTATCATTGTCATTCTTCTTCCTCCCCTTCTTACTCTTCTTGTTGTTTGAGTTGTTGGAGTTGGAAGAAGACTGATGGTTGTTGTTGTTGTTAGAGTTGGATTTGGCTGAGGACCCATTCGGTTTTGAAGGATTTCTGAAGTTGTTGAACTCCTTGCATTCCCAATATCTGCTGTCGATCTTGAGTGAATATTGTCTGAGTTCAGCAAGAGTTTTGAAATGAGAGAAGTTAAGGAGGCTGTCCTTGATACGTCTGGCCAACCCCTTGTATGTCACATGTGTGAGGGCAGCATCGTTCCACTGGGTACAAGTGGAGGCTCTGGTGAAGTCGATAAAGTATCATGCCACATGATGGTTGTCCTTCATAACTATCTTGCCAAGCTCAATTTCTGCTTGCGCAGCGCTGTTGAATGGGCCAAAGTTGGTCTCCAGCTCTTGATGAAAGTCCCTCCAGACCTTAAGCCAACTAGGCCTCAGGCTAGATCTCGCCAAGAATCGTGGGTTCAAAATATTGGAGCGTGGGGCCTGTGAGGTACGAGATGGCATATTGGACCTTTGACACATCTGTCAAGAATGCAGACGGACGGTCTTGAAAGTTCAGCGTGCATTGTAAAAAGAATGTGCGAAGCTTAGCTTGGTCGGTACCATCGTAAACCTTGGGCTCGCGAACCTTGGCATAGTGACCAGGGTTTTGAGAAGATCTAGGAGGCTGTTGGGCTAGTTGATCAACAAGAGCCTTGACAATTTTGTCTGAACTGGAAGAGTAATTAAGGGTCAGGGAATTAAGGGTCAGATTAGGAATAGAAACATGAGTGGGGTTCGTATTTGAAATTTGAACAGGGTTCTGAATTGGCTCATCATTGTCGTTATTGTCGAGTGGGTTTTCTTTGTCATCGTCCTCAGGTTCAGGAGGAGTGTTCCCTCCTGATGGGCCAGCTTCATGAATTGAAGGTTGTTCTGACAGCCATTGAAGTGAGGAAATCTCCTGCAACTGACTAGGGACCTCTACGATGAAAGGTAAACTATGAGTAGTAGAGCGTGTTAAGGATTTGATATTCAGCCCAAACATCTCTTCTTCTGATCACTGGCAACCTGGACCTGATGGTATTGGAGCAGGGGTATGGGTTTTATTCATTATTATCCCTGATATCTTCCTTTGATCGGAGTTTGAATTTGCCATTGTATTTTGCAGTTGTGTGACTCTGTGACCTCAGCTCTTTTCCAAGAGACTGAGGTATGAGTTCAAGTTTATTCTCACATTTCATACAATTGTTGACAATTCTTTTAGATAGTATTTCAGGTAGTTAAATACTTCTAATATGAGCTCTTTTCCAAGAGACTGAGATAGTATTTCAGTCCCAATATTATAACAGGTTATGGGCCCCGGTGATGCTGGGAATTGACCAAGGACACCTGGAACTGAGCCATGGGTGGCACCCATTAATCACAGCCAAGCCAAAGTCCATTGGGATGCAAGACATGATGATCCAAAGGCCAGTCGGCAAACGTACTTGCGGGTGGCGCCCGCTCACGAAAATCAGCCATGATGCACACAATGTGCAAGGCCATACTATTCAGTACAAAGACAAAGACACACATACACGTCTATTCCAATTTGACCATGAACCCAAGAGGGAGTGAAGCATCTTCGGCCATAACGAGCCCACTGGCAAACATGCATGATAACGACTGTCATGGCGATACGCGGCCGCTTCCACTTACCACGATGACCTTACCGCGCGTATCTTGAGCCAACGAAATACTACGCGGGTACGCAGTAGTCCAGATGTGATCAGAGAGACACGAAGAACCCGCCAGAGACCACGAGAGGGACGCGGTCTACACACATGGCGATACCGAATAGCTTGCGGGGATTGAAGGGTTGGAGATGACAAGAGTATGGGTGGCGGGGGAGACGTGGGAGCTGGAGGAGGCTTGGTCGCAGACAATGCTTGGGTCCGTGTTGACTAGGTTGTCGCAGAGCCTCACGCTTCCTCGCTGGGATCGCCGGAACGGACCCGCTCAAAACGCCGGTAACTGGTTGCTGTACCGCTGGGCAGCGAGCACTAGAAGGCCCTCATGCACAGCATCTGATATGGAGGTGACGAGGTTGTCAAGACCAAACTTATGCCACGAGGGAGGGCGTGCGAATGCAAGACCTCCACGCACGCGGAGACAACTTTGTGAGGACAGACACGGAATGAGAGGAGGATGACCGCTCACGACGCACCAGACGATCGCGCATGCGTACGAGTAACATGAGTGCAGACCCGGCCAAACAAACCTACATGAGGGGTGGCACGCGGGCACGCAGGGGGGCAGCCCTTCTTCCTGAAGCAATGGGGTCAGCGTAAGAGGCTCGCCGATCAGAGCCCCAAGCGACCACATTGAAGAGAATGGCCGTCAAGGAAAGACCTCAAACGCCACATCGAAGAGTTTGAACGACGAAGTTCACAAGTATCACAAACTCCACATATAGCGAGACAAGGAACGTCATGCAGGAACACATTACCGGTGGCGAATGGACGAAGAACTTGTTTTGAAATCATCTACATACATTACCGAAGACACCTTCCCTGATACCCCTTACCCATGCACTGTCGAAGATATGTGTACCTGGTTCATGCAACACCCTTTAAGGACCATGCAACATGCCATGCACTTGGCACACCCCGATACCACTCGTTGGTGACTTGAGGAAGCAGAGGCCATGCCACTGCCCGAGGAAACCGCGAATCGCAAGTCGTTGGGTGGTAGAAACACAACAAAAGTCTCAGCCGATCAACAGGCAGGCATCAGCGCAGTTAACACAGCAGACTGAAGAACGTCCATGACAGTTTATATGCTGTGCAGCCGTCAAATGATGGTCTGATGGTCACACCCGATTCTGCACACTTGGGAACACTCTGACATGGGAGTGAACATACAAGACTTTGCAATAGATCCTGCGCAGGATCTTGCAGTACTGATTGCTCACCCTGACATTCCATCACCTGTGACGAAAATCAACACATGAGGTGCGGCGATAAGAAACAGGTGCGGCGATAAGAAACGCGTGCGACATGCCTTAAAACTGGAGGTTCGCTTATATGCTACTGATGCCCATGGACACGTCGTGTCATCGATCAGCGGAGCCGCACTCTCTCAAGCTCCTGTGGTGCCTATAGATGACGGGACGTATGTGTTCAAATTCCGCACGCCGGATGACCGCACACATTGGTTCCAAGGGCGGAATGACAACATAGAGAACTTGCATGACATTGTTGCTGGCAAGCTCGCCATGGATCCATTCTTCACCGAGTGGAAGGCGCCCACCGAAGAGGCATCACGACCGGATCCTCTCGATTTTCAAATGCAATACACAGACTCGGACGGCGATATTATAGTCATGTAATGGGACAGCGACGTAACAGATGCGGTCAAGATTGCGAAGGATGCGCACACAGATCGTGTGGTGCTGATCATTTGAGGTGGAAAGGGATGGGATGAAACTGGTGCATCGCATAGTCAAGTCAAGGCAAATGAAGTGTCAGAAATGGTATTGAAGAAGACGAAGGAGGTCGAGCAGGCCCAAGTAGTAGTGCCCGAAGTGACTACTGGACGGTGGTCAAGCGCTATGAAAGAGACAAAAAGATCCTTGGCAGATGAGTCACAAAGGGCGACTAGCCTGTGTTCGACCATGCTTGTCAAATATTACGCAAAATGTCTGGCATGGAACTTCATGAAGTTATGCATGGAGAGGGATAAGGCAGACGTGACCAGAGACGGTGCTCACGCCCAGGATAGAGAGGGCAGAAGTGCAGATGAAAGCATGCGAACAACGATTGTGCAAATGCTGAAAAAGACCGAACGAAAGAAGGGTGAAGGTGGATGATGTCTAACAACCATCTACGACATGACCGACCGACCTCCGGTTCGAGGGGGAGTTTTGGATATGATGTCGCCCCGAATGTCAGATTGAGTCCGTCATGACTATAAACTGAATCAAGTACAATTGAGTCCGTCACGACTATAAACTGATGAACTCGACCTGAGTCCGTCACGACTATAAACTGATGAACATGAGCCGAGTCCGTCACGACTATAAACTGAATCAAGTACAATTGAGTCCATCACGACTATAAACTGATGAACCCGACCTGAGTCCGTCACGACTATAAACTGATGAACATGAGCCGAGTCCGTCATGACTATAAACTGATGAACTTGACCTGAGTCTGTCATGACTATAAACTGAAGAACTCAACCTGAGTCCATCATGACTATAAACTGATGAAATGACCCGAGTCCGTCACGACTATAAACTGATGAAATAAACCTGAGTCCGTCATGACTATAAACTGATGAAATAAACTGGAGTCTGTTACGACTATAAACTGGACCTGTCGAGTTTGAGTCCGCTATGACTTTAAACTGGGCCGAAGTCCGCTATGACTTTAAACTGGATTGGAGTCCCCTATGACTTTAAACTGGACCGGAGTCCTCTATGACTTTAAACTGGACTGGAGTCCGCTATGACTTTAAACTGGATTGGAGTCTGCTAAGACTTTAATCTGAGCATGACTAAGGGGGAGTGCTTAGAATCTGGTGTTCTGCCTGAACATTCAAGCTATTGGGGATAGAACAGATGATTTGGACTGAGGGGGAGTGTTAAGGATTTGATATTCAGCCCAAACATCTCTTCTTCTGATCACTGGCAACCTGGACCTGATGGTATTGGAGCAGGGGTATGGGTTTTATTCATTATTATCCCTGATATCTTCCTTTGATCGGAGTTTGAATTTGCCATTGTATTTTGCAGTTGTGTGACTCTGTGACCTCAGCTCTTTTCCAAGAGACTGAGGTATGAGTTCAAGTTTATTCTCACATTTCATACAATTGTTGACAATTCTTTTAGATAGTATTTCAGGTAGTTAAATACTTCTAATATGAGCTCTTTTCCAAGAGACTGAGATAGTATTTCAGTCCCAATATTATAACAGAGCGGGTGTTCATGATAGTCATGATATGCAAAGATGAAGTGTGATCAAGTGTGATAGTCAGAAAATACTGTTACGATGATGAAAAAGGACGTAATCGTAATATATTTAATCTCCCAAAGGCGAGACGATTGGTGAGGTTCTGATTGGGGCTTGGCTTCAACGTATTGCATTGCCCCCACTTAGACCGCACAGTCCCCAAATTTCGTAAAGGAGAAGTAGACAGAAGAGAACAGAGGAACCTTAGTCAAAATCAAGATTGATTTTCTGACTGAAGACTGAACTAATAGTACAAGATCTTTTATACTACTTTCTAATCTATTAGGAGTTGAAGGGATTCCTATAATAGAATGAGAAAGCCGAGGATTGTGAAAAGCGAGAAATAGAATACTACATCCCTAATAATGATCTCCTCTGTGACATTGCGGAGTGACATGTCACTTGGATTCCCAATGGAGTTACCCTAAGGAACGTAAATGAGGACGGAATGGAAAAGCAAGCATATGGGATGTGACATAAATGAGTGGAGTGAATTGATGGGAGCATGTGACACTAAGATGGATACATGAGGTGCATATAGTCTGTGGGCTGAGGGCGTATGGTTGGATAAGCGAGCGAGAGTGGAGTTGGGCTGAGTGGGCTGAATTGAATAGTCGGCTTGCCGGCGTATGGTTCCTGACACTAGGTCATGCTCTCTAAGGTGCCATCCCTTGAGGAAGGAAACTATCATATTTGGAAGGAAGGGATGGAAATGTTCTTTATGGGAGTTAGCACCACTTGGATCATAGATGAGTCTGTTCCTGAGAGCTCTAAAGCAGAGGATGGGTGACTTTATCTGGTCAAGCCTTACAGTCTCTGACAAGAAATCTGCACTGGAGGCCTGGAAGGTCATCAATGTACGATTCCAGAGGTCTACTATGGCCTATCACCTCAAGGCTTGTGAGGGCTTCTATTGGATTGAATATGATCCTGTTAAGTCTATTGATATCTACCTTCATGCTATTGAGACTGCCCATCAGACACTCAAGAGTCTTGGCTATATTATTGATGACATAAAGACTATCTTCTTATGAATCTCCACTCATCCTATCACACCATTTACATTTATATTCTCACTGCCAAGGCTGAATCAACTCTTGCCAATATTAAGTCAATTTTAACTAGAGCATCTTCCTCCATTTTTGCCATCAAATCTGAATCTTCTGATTTTGCCCTCACTACTCAATCTGGATGAGGTAGAGGATAGAAAGCTGTTAGTGGTCATGTTTTAGGTTCCTCAACTGGTTACAGTTTCCAGAAAGATAAAAAAGGATATCATTGGTGTAATCTAACTAATGAAGGCCATTGTTATTGTTGCAGTCATTCAGGTCATATTGCTGCACATTGAATTCAAGATATGCCTCAGCATGTCAAGGATTGGATTATGGCAGGTCTATCATATCAGACACAGGCTTATTTTATCTCAGAAGCCATTGATATGGCTCAAGTATTATTCAATACTCTATTTACCAGTCAGCATTCATCTCTCATTCCTTCTGGCACCTCTTTACTGGAGTTTTTTTTTCTTCCCATTTTTTGTCTTTTGGGGCTATGCCCTATATAAGATTGTTAAGGATCTCTTAATATGTTGGGGATCTCTTAAGTGGTTGATAGCTAAGTGTTTTGGAACCGTTAAAGAGGTAACCCAAGAAGTGTGACAAAACTTTGGTGTGATAAAGCCTGGTCAAGTTCTCCGACAAGACGACAGCAAGTTAATGCCTGTCTGGGTTGATGTCCAAAAAGAATTGTTTAGAGGGGGCCTTGGCAGGTAACTTGTCAATTACATGTAGGAAGAATAGTTTATGAGCGTATACTATTATTCTACCCTTGCCTAGGATTATTTCCATGGATGTTCTATAAATCTGATTTAGTTCTTTTACAATGTTTTTGCATACCTTTGTGTTTTTAACCGAGAAACCTTCCACTTTGGTAGAAGGGTTTGAGATTTACTCTTCGGAATAAACCTCTGTCAACAAGTCTTTGGACCTGTTGATTTGGCACTGGTCTTCGGACTAACGTACCTAGAGTGCTTGCTGCACAAGATAATCCAGTGGACTATGGGTGAAAGTAAGATTGATTGCTTTTGTTGTAACTAAACAGTTATGGCTAAGTAAAAAGGATGAGCTTGTGTCAAGATGTGTCTAAAACTAAACATACTCACTTCAGTCCTTTGCAGTAAAGACTGAAGTGTCGGAAAGTGAAATATAA
>QLPG01004632.1:0-22089 GCA_003314385.1 Gomphus sp. MG54
GCGACGGAATGGTTAATCCAGATGTCTACTCTCGTGGACACGCTTACGTTGGTGCCGGGGTTTGTGGGAAGAAGGAATCAAGGTTTATTTTTGGAGCCAATTGAACCTGGCTGAGAATTTGTACGCCTATATCTCCATATGCACTTTGTGTAGAAAGGGCAAGCTTCTACGTGCAGTTATTCCAGACCTAAGACCATTGTTAAAATGGATGTGTCTAAACAACCACCGTACAGAGTATTCTACTTGTACTGTGTAGTGTCCTCATTGTATAACTAGGGAACAGCACAGGTCACCCACAGCTCAAATGTGGGTGACCTACACCCAATCCATGGGAAACCCAAACCCATCAACCCATGGGTTTTTAGTGATTGGCATGGGTAACCCCAGGTATTGCTTTTACCTGCAACCCACAGTGGGTATTGTTCTTACCCACAACCCACAATGGGTATTGCACTTACCTGCCACCCACAATGGGTATAAATTGACCCAATACTGAAATTTAATATATTTTCTTATTATAAAAATTCAGAATTTATAAAATATTACTCATAATAGAGTCCCAACCCTGTCAAGCGTCGGATACTGACAGACTTCAGTACTGCTGAGGGGTGTTGTCGAAAGGTCAGGCGGACTATGGCCAAGTCCTGCATGCCAAGAGTAGTGGCATTGGCTTCAACGTACTCGTGCGTTGCGCCCTACTTGCCGTGTGTGCCACTGTATTTGCAACAGACAGATACTTGGGGGGATGCTGAGGATGCTGGCCCAAGTCAAGGACTTAACAGAAGAGAAGAAGGTAGAAGGGCCTAAGCCTAGTCGATACCCAGAATGAAGAAGTATGTACATCGATGTCCTACTTATATAGGTTAAGAAGCAACATGTGGAATAAGGAATGTGGGACAACAAGATATGCAGAGCATGTGGTCATTGTCCACAATGAACAAAATTAGAACAAGGAATGCAAAGCGGGGATAGAACAATAAAAGACAGGACAATAGGGTTGTGACTCAAGATGGGACAATAGGGAGTGGCCGAGTATAAAACAATGGGGTCTCGTCCGAGGATAATACAAGGACAGGAAGTCCCAAAATGAACCGAGGAGTGTGGATGGCGGATGTGCTGAGCCGGGATCGGCGTACCAAGTGTTATGCAGGCGACGTGGGCACTTGGTCGTAGATATAGGATGATTGCTCGGTCGGCACTGCCGGCGGATGGGTCTCAGTATGTGGACTTGACAAACCCACAGTACACTCCTACTCAGGATTGGTGACCTCATCCCCCAATGCAGCCTTGATATTGGCATCATTCACCAAACCAAGTGTGCTCCAAGATCTAATACACATAAGAGCTCAAGTCATCTGAGCTGAAAGTTGGTTCTGAATATAGGGCAAAAGAAGATGGTCTTGACTGAATACATGTTCAACAGCAACAGTTGTAGGTTTGAATTTTTATTAGAATTGAAAGAATATGACAAATAATTTAATAAAAAGTTACTTCCCAGAAATAGACAGATAATCTCAGGCCATGCGTGATAGACAGGGAAAAGTAGACCTCCTCTCATACCACCATTTGAGAGCATCTGTTACATTCTCCATATCATTAGCAAGATAGCATTCAAGCTCATCTTGATGTTGAGATTTGACTTCAACAAGCTCTGGAAGGTTATCAAATATATTAGTAGAAGTCAAAACCTATACTCATTGATGCCATTAATAAATATAAAAGAAAAGAAAGACACTGACCTCATAATTACTATTGATGGTCATTGTTGCATCAGATCTGCCTGTTAAAAGTAAGCGCAGATGGAATTCAGTCAACGATAAGGAAGAGTCTATTTTCATACTATGATAAGTACCTAAGCGCAGATGGAACTTGAATAACAAATAGAGGTTAGTTTTGAACATAGAAATAATGGGGTGGAACAAGTACTCACTTCAGTCAACAATAAGGAAGACTGAAGTGATAGGGAATTGAAATGTACTACTTATAGTCCATGTCTAAACAATGGAAATGAAAAGCTTTTTTGTTTTACCGCCCACTCGGTCAGGCCACACCGAACGAGACAATCCACATGGCATAGCTACTCCAACAAGCTTCGCGTCCTAGAGAGATATGCAAATGGAGGTGATGAAGCTGAACTGTATTGCGATCAAGCCTCATGTGTAGGCTTGATCTTCACACTGCCAATTTCCCCGAAGCACTAAGAGCGATCAAATTCTTCTTGAACCATTTGATATGCTGTGGCAATCCATGCTGGTTCTTAATTATGCTTTTTGAAATATTCAAGTTTGTATCGGGGGTGCAGAACTGATAATAAATAAGGAATATGATTATGAAATATTAAAATTGACTAATAACTTACCCATGGAAATCCAGTAAACCTCTGAATCATCAGTTTTCTTGTAATACTTATTCATAATTTTTTGCTGATTGCCAGTGCCACACAAATAGCAGGTGAATAATTGTTTGGGTTGTCTAACACTGATGCAAGTAATTTTTCGATATGGTCCATTGCATTGATAACCACTGGCAGGTTGGGTATACTTCATAAAAAATAAAGGTTGCATCCTTAAAGATCTTATTCAAATAGTAGTAATTAAATGGCATATAGACAATTTGTAAAAAAAATACTTACCTTCAACACATGACAGAGCTCCTCGACAATCTTCCATTCCTCAGGCCCAAGTTTATATTTGCAAAGATCAAAGGCACAAGCTGCTGTCATAGAGTCAATGGCTTGACGATACTGGATGGTAAGTTGAGCATGTCATATGTCGAATTCCAGCAAGTTGCTACATCATGTGGCATGATACGAGGGTTGAGATGATAGGTAGGGAGGAGTTTGAACCACACTGGCAAAAAATTGTAGTTAAATTCTTGATAGCAAATCAGAATTTCTGTAGCTAAGTGTTGGATTAGTTATCACATTGTGGTTAGGGTCTGATAGTTAGTGTACCTTAAACAGAGTTGATCTATCTGGTTGAACAGCGTCATCCCAGCCATCAATCCCTTCCTCTAATAATCTCTCTTGGGAATGCAACCAATCAGTAACTGTCAGATTCTTATCATTACCACCATCATCTCCCATTTCCTGTGCATCTTGCTCTGCTTGCTCATCATCTTCAAGTTCAAGGGAAATCTTGTCTTCAAGACTGTTACTACCATTACTACTGGTCTTCGGTATGTCAAATTGCTTTATTATTACATTGACAGTGAGATTAAGGGTATGTGCAAAGCAGTGAGTTTGGCTAATGGTACCAGAAAAGTCATCAAGCTTGTTTCCAAGGTACACCAACATCTTATTGTTATTAGATGCATTGTCGGTTGTTATACTAAGTATCTGGTGAACATGGTGAGATTTTTTATATTTGATTTTTGTTCTATAAAACTGAACATACCTTACCATGTATTCCAAATTCTTTTTGTAGATGGGTCTGGCAGATAGGGTTTCCTGGGGTTTTCCCGTGCTTTAATATTGGAGAGTCGGTGGGATAATGAGGGGAATGATCACCCGGATTTTACTAGTGTTTTGTATATATTTATCACTGGAGGAATTGCTACTCTATAGTGATTCTGCTGGGAGCTGAGTCCCGGGTTTACTCTCTGCTTAGGTGCTGATCCGGGAATCCGGTCTGGGCGCCAAAGCATTGGTTTATATGGTTGTGGTCCTCCCACAAGTTAGATATAGTGTGTAGTGATATGATATAATATATTATGTTGGAAACCCAACTGTGACCCGGCCTTGCTGTGAGACGAGTAGTTGGTGCTCTAGTCCTAAATAGGAAAGTACGCTCGGCGCTTAACCTTCCGGTTCAGCGTGAGGCAAAGATGTTTAAGTATAGCCTAAAGGCTAGTGCGATGGGGGGCAGAGATACAAGTATAATTGCTTGTTGTACTAGTACAAACTACTCTGTACTTATATGAAATAGAAGATCTAATTATAAGTGAAAACTTCACGGAGTGAAGTTAGAAGCCGGCCCAATGTGGCCGTGCGCGTGCTACACCCGCATATATGCGGTGGGAATGATATAGGATGAAAACTTCACAGGGGGAATATGCAAATAGAATAGAATATGAAATATAATGAATAAGAAACCACATGCCAGTGTATCTCCTTCCCAACGTGTCCAGATGAGGTGAGCCGGCCCTTGGGGTAGGCATGGGGCCGGGTAGACAGTGTGGGGTAAAACCCGCTCCTAAATCCACGAAAATATTCGTGGATGTTCTTCATAGTATATGGAGCCTCAATGTAATGCTGCATCTTGATTGGATGATGGTTGGGGGAGATATACCGGTTTTAGTGTAGAAGATATATATAAAATAACTTAATGGTCCCTGGTTCTAACACTTTTAAGACATCTGCAAAGGTGTCTCCAAGATTGGCACTTTTATATGAGATAGGAAGCTCAACAAGGTCAAGCAACAGATTCAATGTTTCACCCTTGTGCTCAAGGTGAACAGTAATAGCAATGAAGGCTCTATGGTTGGGCAATGTCCATGTGTCAGTTGCAAAGTTGAGATTGCCTTCATATTTCTATAAACTAGTATGTTACAATTCTAATTCTTGAATTAAATTTGACCCACTTTCAACATTTTAGAAATACATTCATGAACATGAACAAAAACATCCTGCATATCACAAGATACAGTTTCTCTGAAGATATGTAGCAGTCTGGCCTGCCTGTCTTCATAAGTGAACAGAAACCCCAATCATTAACAACTTGAAAAGGGTGTTTACTTTCAGCCACCCAGCAGACAAATTCATCTCTAAACTTTGGATTAGATATTATGAGAATTATAAAAGGTAATATAATAACCGTGACCCTATCTTTGTGTGCTGACGATGACTATAGGTTACTTTTCCTTTTCCAGCATGTTCAAAGACCACTGTTATTGATCCATTGAGACCAATTTTTGACAACACCTTATGTGTAATGGCAATGTTGGTGGTGTTATCAGAAGCTGTAATTGCTTAATGTGTTAGGGAGATGCTATTGGCAAGGTCACAACGACAAGATAATCTTATATTTATGAGCTAAAAGGGGATATTCCACCTGGTGTAGCGGTAATCCTCAGTTTATACAAGGTCTACTACCAAGAAATACATGTAAAGCTCACCTGGTGTAGCGGTAATCCTCAGAGATCAAGCTGAGGAGTCACCTTCACACCAGTCACAACCCTATGCCCAACTCCGGCGCTTATTACATAACCAAGAACACGAAATGGAGATCATGTAAATGGAAAAAGATCGACCACACCCTGACATCACCCCCCTCTCAATGCACGGTGTCTCGACGTGGGCCTTGGAGAATAGGTTTAGCAAAAACATCCCATGAGATACCCTCTCATTCCATCCCATAAAGAGGAGTGGGGAGGGGCTCTACTCAGTGTGACCCTCTTTCTACGATATAGTGGGAGAGTGAATTGGCAGACAGGTCGTATGAAGTTAAAGGTCTGGAACAGTGCCTCCTGTGTGTCCTCTCCTGCATCATTACGAGACACTCCTCCTGTGAACCCTTCGAATGTGCATGGAAGCATGACAGGGTTGCCAAGGATAATAGGGTCTCCTAGGTCGTAGGACTGGTGGGCAGTACGCCTCTTCCGCCAAGGAAGGGATAGAGTGGGTCGAGGTTTGGCTGGAAGGTTGAGCTGCTTTTCAACCCTCTCTAGGTCCTCTGTGTCGATAGACCAGTGTGAGGAGAGTGGGGTAGTGACGGGTTGGAGAGGGATGAGGCTTTGTTGGCTGGAAATGGTAATGTGGTGGAGGTTGTGGTTATAGGGTTGAAAGGACGGATAGGAATGAAAGGGGGTTTATATATGTGTCAATGAAATGAAGTGAAAACATAAATGGAGCATAAGTGGAAAGAATCAATGTCAGGTGGGACGTCGCTTAGTTTGGGGGGGCAGCTGGGTAACATGTGTTAGGAACCTCCCTTGTGTCCAATCGAAGAGATGCCATTTTGGGGCTTTGGTAAAGCTCTCTAGGGTTCAAAAGGAGAGGGACGCATATAGGGCGGCTGAGATACGCTGCGGAGCTTGTGGGTTTTGCTGATGAAATTCTGATACAAGTCGCCTGGCCCCTGAGACATCCCTTGCAGGTAGCCAGAGGTCATCTGCTGCTCCATAACCCTTCCAGTGTACCAGATATTCCAGTTGTCCTCTGTGAACTCTGCTATCTAGAATCCTTTCAACCTCATACTCTGGAACTCCATCTCAGATGATAGGAGGAGGTGGAGGTTGAACATGTCGTTCAGGGATGGGATCCTCCTCATAGGGGCATAGGAGGTTGACGGAGAAGACTGGGTGGGTACGGCCAAAGGACTGGGGGAGCTGGAGGCCATAGGCATTCTGTGAAACAACCTTGTTCATCACACATGGACCCAACTATTTGTGGTCTAGTTTCTTCATTGGACGAGTTGTTGTGATATTTTGTGCATTTAGCCAGACTTTATCACCAATCTTGTAGAAGGGGGAAGCCTGTCGATGTAAATCATAGAATCATGCCATATCATCTGCAGCCTTTTCCAGGGCAGAGCGAGCCTCATCTGTAGCTGATTTCATATGAGTGGTAAACTCCTCCAATGCTTCTAATCGAGTTTCTCGAGTTGGCTCTAGTCCAAGTCTGGGATGTTGGCCATTGTCAAGCATGAAGGGTGTGGTCTGCATTGCAGAGTGAACTCGATTGTTGTATGCAAACTCGGCAAGGGAGATCCATTCTAGCCAATCATCCTGATGTTGATAAACAAAGAGTCGGAGGTATTGCTCAATTTCCTGGTTAACTCGCTCAGTTTGGCCATCAGACTGGGGGTGATAGGCTGTAGAAGCAGCAACCCAAATGCCTAAGAGTTTATTTAACTCTTGTATGAATTGGGAGACAAATTGGGTGCCTCTGTCACTGATGATTTCTTCCGGTAGGCCATGGAGTTTCCATATGTGGTCACAGAATAGTTGGGCAACCCCTACTGAGTTTACATCGGATGTGGTGGGAATTACATGTGCACGCTTTGAAAGACGGTCTACAACCACTAGGAGAGCATTGTAGCCCTGACTGGTAGGTAGTTCAGTGATTAGGTCGACAGTAATAACCTTCCATCTGCGATCTGGGATACTATTGGGGAGGAACTTGCCCATAGGGAGAGTAGGAAAGGTTTTGGTCCTATTACAGGGATCACAGGATTTTACATACTTGGCAATGTATCGTCCCATGCCAGGCCACCAATAGTTCCTTGATACAAGTTCAGTTGTCTTCCGGCGACCTGGATGTCCTGCAAGGCTTGTATCATGGTGTGCTTTGACAATGTCATATCGCAGTTTGGAGTCTAGGGGGACATATACCTTGCCATGGTAGAGGATGAGGCCATTTTCTTCTTCCCATTATTCACCTCGCAGGTTTCCTGAAGATCCAAGTTCTTTGAGTGCCTTCACAACCTTTTCATCTCGGTCTACACAGTCCCTAACCCTTTCCAGGAACTTATCAGCCTCCCCAGGAACTAACTATGCACCTGTCGCACTGACGTGGAACATGTTTGGCTGTAATAAAACCTGGTTCTGATTATCTTCCTCCCCCTTCTTATGATCTACCCGTCTTGAGAGTGCATCAGGTTTTGTTGAATGCTGACCAGGACGGTGGATCAGTTCAAAGTCAAAGCGAGAGAGGTAGAGTGACCAGTGAGCTTGACGGCAATTGAGATTCTGTGCAGAACGGAAGTAAGTGAGGTTTTGATGGTCATTCAGGATCTCAATTTTGTACTTGGTTCCCTCTAGGATGTGACGCCATTCTTCTAGACCATGAATGACAGAAAGTAGCTCTTTATCATGGATTGCATAGTTGCATTCTGTATCTGAGAGACTTTTTGAGACAAAGCCAACAGGTCTCCATTTTCCATCATCACAGAGTTGGGATAGTACAGCACCGGTTGCATATGCTGAGGCATCAGTCTCTAGGCGGAAGCACTTGGTTTGATCTAGGAGGACAAGGATAGGGGTAGAAGTGATAAGACATTTGAGTTCATTGAAAGTGGCTTGTTCCGGTCCATCTGGAGTCCAGGACCACTGCATGTCTGTTTTGGTCAGGTTGTTCAGCAGTTTTGCAATGTGAGAAAAGCCATCCACAAATCGGCGGTAGAAGTTGATAAAGCCAAGGAAGGATCTCACTTCTGTGACATTGCGAGGGATTGGCCAGTCTTGGACTCCTGCTACCTTTACTGGATCCATGGCTACCTTTCCTACAGAGAGGATGAGTCCAAGATACTCCACTTCCAGCTGTTCAAAGACACATTTCTCTGGCTTCAGATAGAGATTATTAGCACAAAGGGTCTCGAGGACCTGTCGCACTACTTTCCGATGGGCTTCAAGGGATTCAGTGAAGATGAGTATGTCATCGATGAATACTACCACCATCCCTTCATCAATGAGCTCCTTGAATATTTCATTCGTCATCGTTTTGAAGGTAGCTGGGCTGTTTGTGAGTCCAAAGAACATCACCAGGGGTTTGTATAGGCCACGATTTGTCCGGAATGCTGCCTTCCATTCATCCCCTTCCTTTATGCGTACATTGTTATATCCCCAACAAACATCTAGCTTGGTGAAGTATTTGGCTCTAGCAGCAGAAACCTTGTTTATGATATCTGACATGAGGGGTAGGGGGTAGGCATTCTTGATTTTTATCTCATTGAGTTTCCGATAATCTTGTATGAAGTGGAGCCCACTGTCCTTCTTTTTTACAAAGAACACTGGAGAAGCCATAGGTGATTTTGAGGGATGGATATGATGGCTCTTCAAGTTTTTTTCAAGAAAGGAATCTAGTTCCCTCTGTTCATTAGGAGACATTGGATAGACCTTTGTGCTGAAGGATTTGGCACCTGGGATTAGCTCAATCGCATGGTCCCATGGCTTACGAGGAGGAAGTTTGTCAAAGGATTCTTTTGAAAAGACATCCTTGAATTCCTGATAAGGCTTGGGGACAAGTTCTTCAAATGATTTGATGGGTGTTAGCTCAGATGCTCTTTGGCTGTTGAGACATGGTTGAGCCTGCTCCAATTTCCTTGTGGTTGTCTTCAACAAAGACCACAAAGAGTCTGTCCCCATCCTCCGGTGAATATAATGGTTCTTCCCCTATGACAGTGCCTTGTCCAGGAGGAGGGCTAGCGCTCTTTTTGATGTCTGCTACCATCTCAGAAATGAGTCTCCTGCTGGATAAATTGGTACCCCATGACTCAGGGCATCGTGTCTGTTCGAAAAAGAGCCTGAGAGTAGAATGGACGATTTAACTGCAAGTGTGTCTGCAGTGATAAGTTTTTATTTTATTTTAGTTTTTATGTATGCTTTTTGGATCGCAGTCAAAAGAGATAGAATGTTATACTAATTTATTTTACACAATATATTATAAGACTGTAAAAAATAGGGAGAGATAATCACATGAAAATAAAAATACAGGAGGGGTGAAACAATATGACAAACATTCAAGACAATTTTATACATATACACAATTTTAAACAAATGGGAACAATGAAGAACATACGGAATAATAGTGGATTCGAAAAATAAACATTGTTGATACGAAAAGTAGTTGGCCAAATTGCTTCCGGTCTTGATAGGGACGCTTGATGACATGAGCGCTTCGTGTTTCGAAGATGGAATTAAGGTCGTAGATAGAACAAATGGATTCTTCTTCTTGAATCAGAAATAATCGGACTTAGCTAAATGGATGTAAAGTACTATACTATTCATTATCTGGCTTCGAATAGTATATTACTTTACCAACGGTACTCCTTCCCATTATGGGCATGTAGACGCTGAGACTAGAGGTTTGGTACGTTCCATATGGAATGGAATGCAAACACAGCTCGAAAATAACTGCAGTAATTTGGAAATATGATGAAAAACTCAAGAATGGATAGATCGATCTTGTGCACATATTAGGCAACATATACAGTTGCCTCTCAACTCAACTCGACTTGACTCGGTAATAAAAGGCCTCGAAGATGTATGTGTACACATTTTGCAATTTGATAAACTTGACTCGGCTCAGTCTTCATGAATAGATCGTAATACACTCGTAAAAGTCGTGAGTTTC
Organism: Gomphus sp. MG54; assembly: GCA_003314385.1. Classification (NCBI taxonomy): domain Eukaryota; kingdom Fungi; phylum Basidiomycota; class Agaricomycetes; order Gomphales; family Gomphaceae; genus Gomphus; species Gomphus sp. MG54. Next base: position 10,073 of record QLPG01004632.1, read on the forward strand.
GTAAAGGTCATAAAAATATTTAATTTGCTTATGCCAACAGTGTCATCTTCACTTCACCAGTGCTCCAGTCAATCTCTGGGTTATGTTCAGTGAGCCAAGTATGCCCTAGGATGATCGCCAAGTGGCCCAGGCTGGTGACAGAGAAGGTAGCCCGCTCTGAGTGATCTCCAAATATACAGATAAGGTTGACCTCCTCCTTGATCGAACCTGCTTCATTGGGAGTGCCATCAATGTTATAGACTGGTATAGCATGTGAGAGACGGTGGGTTTTGAGCCTTTCAGCTCGGACAAATTCAATGTCAATGAACATTCCAGTGGCACCGCTGTCAAGAAGTGCATCAATTGCCAGGGGGTGTCCAGTGTCAACTGATTGGACTTTCAAAGGGACTCTTGTACATCAGCGGGTGTCAGTAGAGCGTACATAGATATGAGGAGGGCACTGTTCTTTGGGGGTTAGAATGATGGGTTTTGTTTCAGGCATGGCTGGTCAGATTTCAGTCTGATCTGGGGCTGGTAAAGGAGATAGCATGTCTCTTGTAATCCCTAGTGTACATGCTTCAAGAACTGAAAACTGATTTGTCAAGCGGGGCATGTCTTTCACCTCCAACTTGATTAAAAACCCTGTTCCCCCCCTTCCTCCTGAGTCTGGACCTTTGCCTTCTGTGTCATCTCCTGAGCATCCAGTGCAGCAGCTACTGATTCAGAAACCATACTTGCAAGTGTTGCTTCAGAAATATTGGTGCGGACGTATTCCTTGTGGGGTTGTGAACATGCTGGAGAGATGTGTCCTCGCTTGCCACAGTTATAACAGGTCTGTGTCTCAGTGCGATGACGATTGGAGTCTATGTCCATGGGGGTTTCAGAGTTAGGTACGGGAGTAACTGGAGTGCTGTGGGTACGGGTTGGAATGATGTGATGGGAGCTCTGGGGTGCTTGGGCTCACTTAACCTCTACGAAGCGACGGTGGTTGCGATCGATTTGACAAGCTGCATCCTTCCAAGCCTTGAGGTTAGATGGGAGGAAGGGTTGAGCATGGATCTTGTCTAGAATCATTGTTGGGAGCCCTCTTGCATAAGCATCTTTGAGTGCCTCATCATTGAAACCTGTCCTTCCTGCCAGAATCTCAAATTGTGCAGTATAATCATCTGCTGACATGTTAGATGTCATCTTGAGGTTGTGCAGTTTGGTAGGGGCCGTTCTGGCATGGTCTGGGTCACTAAAGGCCTCTTCAACCTGCTTAACAAAATCATTGAAGGTGGTGATTGAAGAAGTCCCATCAATGATTGCTTGGGTCTTATTATGTGCCCATATCACTGCAGAGCCCTCTGATATAAAAGAGAGAGCGTACAACATCTTTGTCTTTTCATCGGGAAATGGCCCTGACTGAAGAGTGATGGAGAGTTTCACTGCATGAATGAATCCTTCTGTATCTGCTCTATCTCCATTGAACCTCTCTGGATCAGCTGCCTTGATGGTGTGATGAGAGGAGGAGGATGTGTAAGAAGGAGGGTGAACTGCTATGTGTTGTGTTGCAGCAACTGCAGCAGCTGATGCGGCATTGGCTAGATTGTTTTGAATGCCACCCAGCTGGCCTTGGAGAACCTGATTCTGGTGCTGTAAGTGCCTCAGTTGTTCCACTTGGGTGGCAAGCAGGGTTCTGAGAAAGACGCCCTGTTCACCCAGGGATTCCCAGTATGCCTCAGGTAATTGGTCTGACATGATATAGAGGTGGAATGTGATAAGGAAGATGTGTGAGGTTGTCCTTGGTTAGCTTGATCTTCTGTTAGGGCGACACTATTAGCAAGGTCACAACAACAAGATAATCCTATATTTATGAGATGAAAGGGGATATTCCACCTGGTGTAGCAGTAATCCTTAGTTTATCCAAGGTCTACTACCAAGAAATACATGTAAAGCTCACCTGGTGTAGCGGTAATCCTCAGAGATCAAGCTGAGGAGTCACTGTCACACCAGTCACAACCCTATGCCCTACTCCGGCGCTTATTACATAACCAAGAACACGAAATGGAGATCATGTAAATGGGAAAAGATCGACCAAACCCTGACATAATGACCCCAACCAGTCTTGGCATGACAATGAAGATTGCTAGTGGACTTTGCATCACCTGTGTCAAGGAAGTGGTGGACCAAACAAGTTTGGCCTTTGCAGGAACCAGCAGCACACTCAAAAACATGAACCTTGCATTCATTGATCCACTCAATGGAGGGAGTAGGTTTAAAGAAGGCATAAATGGGAGTATCCTACTCCTTCATAAGTTGTTCTATTTTTCCAGGGGTCAAATTTTAATGTACTAATTGCTAAATTTAATGGTCACCTTACCAAGTCCCTGAACATCAGTGTCTTCATCATCTGAGATATTGATTGGGTCCTCATTTGGTGCTTTACTACCAGGTTGATCTTGGTTAGCATCAGATTCAATGATACAGTTCAGGTTATGTGGATGAGGATGCAGAGGAGGCACGGGCTTGTCAACTACTTCAACTGATGGACATTGATTGTGAGTAGGTTTAGCTTTTTTGGTGAGAAGTAGATCAGTGTTGCCAGTCAGATGTTCAGTTAGGTGACACTTCCATTTGCCTTGAGCAATATGAGGGTCATTGGTAGACATTGTGTTAGAACCAAGTATTTGGCTGCTGATATAATCGAGGTTCTGTGGTAACCTGGCTGATATAAGTGAAGTTCCATGCTAACATGGCTTATATCAGCTTGGTATGGCCAGAAAGTTGACTTCTCTGCTCTCTCTAGGAAGTGTCAAGACCTTGATACTGAGCTCTAGTACACTCGGTAATACTGACCGACCAACCGTCCTCTACCCATATTATTCTCACTATCACATGGGCTCGGCTCAGTACATCAGGTACATCGTCTAGGCTTCTTCTTCTATCCTATCTGTCTCGTCCTTCATTATCCTCCCATCCCTTCACCCGTTCTCCTGAACATATGACGGCCACTCATTATCTTGACCACTGCCTATTGTTTTATCTTTGGTCATCCTCTATTGTTCTATTCTCACCCACCACTTCATTATTTCATTCTCAGCCATACTCCATTATTCTAATCTCGCTTACATTCCTTATTCTATTTCTAATCACTGTGGACAATGCCTCCATATGGTTTTTCATATCTTATTGTTTTCCATTCCTTACACCACCCTTTTCCACATCTTGCTTCTTAACCTATTTAAGTAGCGGGATGTATATAGATAGTTCCTCACTCAGAATATCAAATTGGTTCGCACCCCATTGCCCGTCTTCCTCATCTAAAGTCCTTCGTTCAAGCTGACGCCCTCGGCACCCTCACGAGACTTCTTACTGTCTAAATTAGTGGCATGCATGGAACAGCAGGGTGCAACATATTAATTAAAACCTGGGGGCAACAATAGCATGGTTGTGCGTGTTTTTGTTAATATATTTTATGTATTTTTTATTGTATTTGCGTGGTTTATTGAGCCTGTATACACGGTGGTATGCCTGGCATATATTGATGTCTTTAGGCGCTGGTCTGGGAAGGTGGCACACAGTTGACTGGGTAGAAGTAAATGCTATGGGATACTCATCGTGTAGCAGTGTATGATAGAGAATCTTATAACTATGGTGTACTACACCTAGAAATGCTATCCCGGTGTGTCCGGGTCCTTGATGAGATGGTCGAAATATACGTAGCCCTGAAGCTTCAATCGCTATCAAGTACACATACCGAGGTCCCGATTATTCGCCAGTGCCGACCAAACAACCATCCTACGTCCACGTACAAGTGTCCATGCCACATGCATAACACTTGGTATGCCGGTCTCGGCTTGGCACATCTGCCATCCACACTCTTCGGTCCGTTTCACCTCGGGATTTCCTGTCCTTGTATTATCCTCAGGCATGACCCCATTGTTTTATACTCAGCCACTCCCTATTGTCCCATCTTGAGTCATGATTCTATTATCCTGTCTTTTATTGTTCTATCCCTGCTTTGCATTCCTTGTTCTAATTTTATTCGTTGTGGACAATAACCACATGCTCTGCATACCTTGTTGTCCCACATTCCTTATTCCACATGTCGCTTCTTAACCTATATAAGTAGGACATGCATGTACATATTTCCTCATTCTGTGTATCGACTAGGCTTAGGCCCTTCTACCTTCTTCTCTTCTGTTAAGTCCTCAACTCGGGCCGGCATTTGCAGCATCTCCCCGAGTATCTGTCTGTTGCAAATACAGTGGCATGCACGGCAAGTAGGGCGCAATGCATGAGTATGTTGAAGCCAATGCCACTACTCTTGGCCTGCAGGACTTGGCCATAGTCCACCTGACCTTTTGCCAACACCCCTTGGCAGTACCAAAGTCCGTCGGTACCTGACGCTTGACAATTGTGCACGTAGCTGTCGGGCTTTCCGATCGATCAAGATACAAGTGAGACGAGAACTGATTGTATAACGTTCTATCTAGCTACTTTTATATGTGAGTGAACCATATTATCATAAAACAATTCCTTCCTAATGCAGCAGCAGCGTTCTAGTTCCAGATGCAGGGTCGCCACCCTGCCTTGTGATCTCCCTTCCACGTCATCGACTGGGCTCTCATACTGAATTATCCTGTGTCATGAAATCTTCAACATCGACATGAGTCCTCTCCCTAGATCCCGCTTTAGTCGGAATTTCCTCTGACCCCTTGTCATACCTCTCTCGATAATATCATGTATGTGTCTCGTCACAGTCGTATGTCGGTCCTCATCATGTAAGTCCTTTCCTATCTCTGCTGTCAACTTCCCTTCCACTAAGCCTGCTTTACCCTTCACCTCTCGCCTTCTAATCCCATCCCTGTACATCTTTCGCTCCTCCAGTTGCATATGTGTTTGTTGTGTCATTCCTCCTTTTCAAGTCATGTTATTTCATAAGTCATGTCATTGATATGTTTATTGATTTTTACTAACTGTCCATGTGCCCTGGAATTGTCCCCTCTTCATTCCTCGGCTGCTCCATCCGTCTATTCCTGCTACCGGCCTCTCTCCATCCCACTCTACCGCTATCTTCCTCTCCCCTTTCCCACCCCTTCTGCCCCTCATTTCAACATACTCCTTCAAACATGCACAACTCCTAAGATCATTAGGAGATGTACATGTTTGCACACCTGGAGAGCTTTGGTGAGAATGTCTGCTGGGTTCCACAGTGTAGGGATGAAATGTAACTTCAGATTGCCGGTGCTGACTTGATCGTGCGTGTAATGATAGTGCGTGTTGACATGTTTAGTTCGCGATGTATTGACATCATCCTTGGTGAATGAAATAAATGACTGATTGTTGGTGAATAACGGTACTGGTTTGAAGTCACGTTTGAAGTCTTTCCCGAGTCTGATAATCCAGATACCCTCTGTGGACGCGACCGATCCGGTGACCAACTCAGACTCCATGCTGGAGCGAGTGACAAGCCCTTGCTTCTTCGATGCCCAGGAGATGGGTGACCTGTTGAAAGTGTATACCCACCCAGAGGTGGATTTCCTGTCATTGACATCTCTGGCAAAGTCGGTGTCCGTGTAACCAATAAGATCGTGCGCATATCCTTCCATGCTGTCTCGTTCAGTCGTGTACAGTATTCCGTAATCTCTTGTGTTGAGTAAGTAGCGTAATATGCATGTCGCAGCCTCCCAGTGATTGGCAGAAGGGTTCGATATAAACTGCGCACACTTGTTTGTTGTGTATGTTATATTGGGGCATGTGGTAATAGAGCAGTAGTTCAAACTTCCGATTAGAGATGCATACTTGAGGTCCATTGATGGTGCATTGGCTTTGGGGCTGGGACGGAGATTGTGTAAATGATCCATGGGTGAATTAAATGGCCTTCCGGCCACTATTTCGAATTGTTTCGTGATCGTGTCAATGAAAGCCGGTTGGGAAATGTGAATGGTGCCTGAATGTCTATCGCATGTGATTTTGATGCCTAGTAAACATTCCGGTTCACCGAGGTCCTGAATTTTGAAGATGTTCTTGATGTCCTTAACCATCTGCTCCATTGACGACTTTGAGTTGGATGCAAGTAGCCCATCGTCGACGTACCACCCGGAGATCTCCATCGTGCCATCCTCATTGAATCGAGTGAAGACCATTGGATCTGCTTCTCCTGCCTGAAAACCTGCTTTCTCGAGCTCCCTCCTGAGCATTTGATGCCATACCCTCCCCAACTGCTTTAAGCCATAGATCCCTCTGTTCAACTTACACACCATGTGCTCCTTCCCCTCTTCCACAAATCCTTCAGGCTGGAACATGTAGACATTTTCTTCGAGAATGCCATTGAGGTATGCACCCTTGATGTCGATGTGCCTGAGTTCCAGATTGTACTTTGATGCTAGGGCGAGAATAAGCTAGATCGATGTGAACTTGATTGTGGGTGAATACATCTCATTGAAATCAATACCCTATACTGGTGAGAATCCCTGCATAACCAATTGGGATTTTAACTTATCGATTTGCCCCAGGTTATTGCGCTTCACTCTAAAGGTCTATCTACTCCCTACGACATTTACTCCCAGGGGTTTTTCAACCAGAATCCATGTGTCATACCCCTTTAAGGTATTGAACTCGTCCTGACAGGCCACTCACCACTGGTCCACATTCGACATTTTCATGGCCTCCTTGTAGTTGGCTGGTTCATCGTCGGCTAATATGACGAATGCAAATTCGTTGGTGGTCACACTCAGTAACCCGTAAGTTGCATTGTCCGTGTTGCATCTGAGCAGCGCTGATCGTTTTCCTCGTCTGTATACGCTGTTCGATGGGTCGAGCTAGACACCGTTGTTGAACTCCTTTGGAGCTCATGGTCAAACATTATCAGCTGGTGGCAGTTCAACCTCAATGACACTTTCGATCTCTGTTTCCTCTACTCTTTCATCGGCCTCTATGACCCCTGCCGTTCTTTCACCATCGTTCATCTGCATTGCTGGACTTGGGACATCAGGCCACTCCACTTGGGGTACTGGAGTTGAGGCTTGCGTGATGGTGATACATGTGTTATTGATCAGTGGCTCGTGGTCTTCGTAGTTGGTAGCGTGAATGGTGATTCTCTCTATGTGTTTAGCCTCATCAAATATAACGTCCCTAACTTTTATGACCTTGTGCATCTGGGGGATGTAGACCTTATATGCCTTCAAGTCATTATAGTATCTGACAAATATCCCTTCTATAGACTTGAAACCACCCTTTACTCTCCTGTCATCTACATCCAAATATTTTGAGCCAGTCAATCCTGGGTCACGTTCCCCAGAAGGCTTGGTAGGGCGACATTCCGATTCACATATGCAGGATGCGTGTCCTAATAAAATTGATGGTATGTATGGTAGCAACCCAGAAATGCTTTGATAGTCCAGACTTGTGTTGTAGTGTGAGCGCGCCTTCCTGCAGTGTTCTTTTGTATCGCTTGGCGATGCCATTGTGTTCAGGGGTGTAGGGTGCAGTGGTTTCATGTATGATAGTGCTGTCTGTGCATATTTTTTGAAAGGGTTGGCCTATGTATTTACCACCGTTGTCCGTTCTGACGCATTTGATTGTTATCTTCTTTTGTCATAGTAGCCAAGCAATATAATCTTTGAATGATGTGGCAACGGTTGCGCACTCCTTGTTTTTGAGGAAGTTGATCTTGGCTAGTCTGGAGGTAGAGTCGATCCATGTAATAAAATACTTGAAGCCGTTGAAAGAGGTTTCGAACGGTCCACATACATCTGACACTATGATATCGCCAATGTTAGTGGGTAGCTCTTAGAAATGTAAGAATGGTGATCGTATCTGCTTTCTGAACGGGCAGTCCATGCATTGAGATATGGGTCCCATGTGAGTCTGTGGGTGGAAACCGATAGCTGTCTGTTTTTTCTTCATGTTTTCGATGGTCCTGTAGTTGGTGTACGCTAGCCTGTGGTGCTATATAATGAGATTGGAGGGTTTGCCTGAAAACTTGGCCGTTTCTGGTGCATCTGGGAATCCTGACCACGAGAAAAGCAAAGAGGTTGTTTTCATAAAAGCCGTATGCGATGGCTTTGCCGGCATGAGATAGATACGTGCTGTCTTCTCCAAACATGGTGCCAACATTGATGGCAGGGAAGGTCTAATAAGACTGATAACTGACACACAGAGCAACAAGTGCCTTTGGGGCTTGTCAATATAGATGCTAAAGACAAGGCCCAAAGGTGCGCAATGGTGCGTCGTTATGGGCGCTTATTTTAAGCGCCAGAGAATGCACATGCAAAAGAGAAAAGCGCAAAAGAGAACCAAAGATGCAAGTGCAAAACACAAATGCAGGGGAATAAAATCATGACCCAACAAACATTTCCCTTGATCATCCTGCCTACCGACAGTAGATTAGTTTGTAACTTAGGGATGAATATAACGTTGAGTAGAGTGATCTGGACATCGTCTAGGCCATATTTTGGGTCTGAGATGATCTTGATGCAAATGGTGCCTCGTTTGGCAGCTATGAAAACATCACCGCTTGCCGTTTGAATCTTGACCGGTGGGCAGTTGTGCAGCATGTCAAATAGATCTATGTTGCTGCATAGATGGCTTGAGGTGGCTGTGTCAGCCAGCCAGTAGTGGGCTTTGTCGTCCATGGATGTGAGGGCTTTGGTGGTGATGGAGCTGAAAACCGGCTTGGTTGTGATGGCCGTGTCATCTGTAACTGTAGCCACAAATAGAAAGTCTTTGTTGGTTGGTTTGGGTGTCTTTTGCTCCATTGTCATTTCCGATACTTTGTTTGCCTGAGGTATCGGCTGAGAGACTGGTAGTTGGTTAGTTACAGTGTTGGTCTGCTGTATGGCCGGGAGGTTCTGCATGTAGTTAGTCCTCCAAGGCATTGGTCTGGCTGCTCCCCCACTGGGTGCCCAACATCTGGATGCGGAATGTCTGTTCTTGCTGCAGTTGTGGCACTGGAAAGCCGGCCTCCTGTTGCTTCTAGGTAGAATCGGTTGCGGAGGTTGCTGGAACTGCTGAGACAGCTGAGGCTGCCGATTGATCTGATATGGTTGGGCCGGTGATGGACATTGAGTCTGTTGATTGTGTTGCTGCTGATTGTGTTGGTGTTGTTGCTAGGGTTGTGTATTGCGATGAGCAATGGTGTGTTGAGCGGGGGGAACTGCTGATTGTGGTTGTGGTCTGGATTGAGCAATGAATGCTGATACCCCATGTGTTTCCATTTCTAGTGCAATTAGATCCGCTTCGTGTGCCTTGAGATGGGTTTCTATCTCCCTAGGTATGTTAGTGATCATGCATATTACTTGTGCGATCGGCCTCCAAGATTCCGGTATGTTCCTGAGTAGTGTAGCGGCGTGAGTGGAGTCAGCGATCTCTTCGCCCATGCGTTTGAGTTGTTCTCTATACTCCTTCATAGTAGTGATGTAAGATCTGACTGATTGACCCTCCACACCTCTCCCCTTTCCCGCCCCTTCCACCCCTCGTTCCAACACAACGCAGGAGCACGTTGAAGCCTAGCCACTCCAAAATGGTTTCCAGGACTTAACCGATAATTTGGTGTTACCAAACCCTAACAGGAAGTTGACGAGGGTTAAGGTGCGAGTTTATGTCAAGTCCAAGCTGACATAAGTCAGTCAGTCCTGTGTTCGAAGTCTTAGGGACTTGGCTTCAACTTGTATATTGTGCCCTCCTCGATCGTCAGTCCCTGATTTTGGAGGTTTGGAGATGTATAAGTTCGGAGTTCAGAGAGTGAGTGGGAATACTAAGTCAATATTCGAATCCCTTGCCTCTGCTCTGTCACTGTCTTCTCACCTTTTCCGTCTCTGTTGTCTGCTATCAAACCAACTTGATCTCGGCCATGCTATCCAGTGATCCTAGTGCTCTCTGCTCTCTTCCCGTATGTGAACCTTTCTATCTTGACTGCTGTGTACCAATTTCTCTCCTTTCTTGGACTTTGGCCACTTTTATGCCACTTATGGAACCCTGTCATCAATTTTGTTTTAGGCGCAGCAAAGGTCGCTGTTGGTCTCTTGTGTTGGTTCTTTTGCTCCCTCTGTCCTTCATTTTCTGTCAATGCCTTTTGATCTTTCTCTCGCCTCCGCTCTGTCTGCTGTAACTCCTACAAATCTTACTGCTTGTAAGCTCTTTCCTTAAACAACCTCCTCCATCTCCCCAATTCTCTGCTGTCGCACCTATACCGCCGCTTCTGCCCGTTTGCTTCTGTCGCGCTCATGGACCTTCGCCTCACCAGTACTCACTCTAACATTTGTCTTATTCCCCACCATCTCTCACCCAGTTCTCTGCGGTGCTACTTACTTGTCTTCTTTTTTTTTTTTCCCCCTTTTTTTCTCGCCACATTTCACTTTCGACCACCGCCATCGATCGCCACAGGATAATCTCTTCGTTTTGTCAAGCACCCCACCTGCTTTAAATCTGCTTCTCTTGGTATTTCTTCTCGAGCATTCCTTTGCCTGCTATTATACTCGTTTATGGTCGCTTCTTCGCTGTTGGACCCCCTTTATTTTCATTTTTACTTCACTTGCCGACGTCCATGATGTGCTTCAATCATCTATCTGCACGTGATACTTCTTTTCTTCGTACTGACTGAGTTGCGCAGTCTTCACACTTAGCGTTCTTATTTCCGACATTTTTTTTTGTGCTGTTTCCCGAAAAAGGTTGACAAGCTTGTGCATTTCATCAGATGGCAACAAGACCGCCCTGGGAATGCCTTGTTCTCACGTAAGTTTTAAACTCTTCCATTTATTGCAAGTGACCGCTGACAGCTACTGTAGTGCCGTGCTAGGCATGGCTATCACATTTCGTCTGATTGTAAGGTATGGGGGCGAGCGATGAAAGTTTGGGACACGATCTTTATCTGATTTTTACCTTTGGGTACTCCATCTGCTCTTTTGCTGTTGCACCATAACCTTTCCGCCAAGCTGGTCTTGCCTCAGCTATCATAAATCTATTTCCTTCTAGGTTGCAGAGGTGAGCATCGTAGATCTCTTGTACTACTGTCTTCTCATCTTCTCCGTCTCTATTCTCTGCTATCAAAACGACTTTGATGAAACGACTTGATATCGGCCATTCCAGTCAACGATCCTAGTGCTCTCTGCTCTCTTATTTACGCAAACATATCAATCTTGGCTGCTGTTTATCCGTTTCTCTCTTTTCTTGGACTTTGGCCAAGTTGATGCCACTTAAGGAACCCGGCCATCAATTCCGTTTTACGCGGCAAATGTCACTGTTGATTTCTCCTATTGGTCTTTTTGTTCCCTGTCCTTTGTTCCCTGTCAATGCCTTTTGATATTGCTCTCGCTTCCATTTTACCTGCTGTGACTTCTAGAGGTCTTTCTGCTTGAATACTCTTTCCATAAGCCTGCATCCCTCTAATGCCCTGCTGTCGCACCTGTAGACTGTAGCAAACTGTAGCAACACTGTTGCTACTATGACTGAGATACATCTCTCTGATTCTATCACTGTGTTTGTCGTATCGCTGTCTTGTCAATTTGCCTTCTATTGACACCCCATGATCTTAGCTTCGCTCGTCTATGATGGCTCGCCAATCCAATCCTTTCCTGCCTGCCCCGTCCCTCCGCCTGCTTCATCCGCCAAATTCTCTGTCGTCAAACCCATTGACTTTGGCCATGGATACTACTGCTGCAGAGGTGAACGGCACTACCTCCACCTTTTGTCTGCTATCAAAGCCCTCGATATCGGCTCTGCTGTTTATACCGTTTCTCTTGCGATTCTTTTTCCAGTAAGCTCGACCATGACTCGGCCATATCTATCTGGTCATAGACTACAGAGTACTGGTTCTGTTTCGGAAATTCCTTTGTTTCCTTCTGCTCGCTCTGTCCTGTTGTCTACTATCGACACCACTTGATCTCAGCTGTGATTCTATTCGAACTTGCACAAATTCTTCTGCTAGCACACTCACTGCCTGTGACTGCTCCCTCTACCTGTTTCTCTCCGCTATCAACCCTACCCACCTTGTATCAATTGGACCATATTATCTGTTTTACTCTATTGAGATTATCATTGGTTTTTCGTACAGC
>QLPG01004639.1:1388-14337 GCA_003314385.1 Gomphus sp. MG54
ATGTATCCAGCATTATCATTGCTTCAAATGTCCGCTTGCTGGTGCGACATGTCACACTGTATTCCTCCCGTTGATGACAAGGCTGGAGTTTTCCCCTAAAAACAAAGACAATTTAGATCAATGTGCTTTGTGGCACCAGGAAAGGCATGTGATATCAGGTGTCTTTACCAGTGGAGACACTCATTAACTATTCCTTCTTCTTCCTTATGTTCCTTCACTTCCATATCCTCTGGTCCTGACTGAACCCACATCCCTATTAGAGAGCCATCCTGAACCTGAACCCAATGCCGACCCGTTCCAAACGGCCCCTGATAGAGGTGATGCCAGCACCTGAATGTGACAAGGCAGGAGCAAACAAAACTGTATCAATTAAGTAGCTGAATGTGAGTTTTCTATGATAATAGGAAACACAATTTTAGTCTTTGACACAGGTCTGTAGTGTTGGTATGCCCCAAACATAACATCATGCCCCGACCCGCCCGAAGCCTTGACCATGGATTCACAGGGCTCAGGACACAGGTTATTAGTGACTCACTTTGAGGCATCCATAGCCCTGGTAGGTCATCCCTGAAGATCAGTACGCTGGTGTCATGCAACTCATGCTTGTGTCACATGGTAGCCTTAGCACAAATTCTCTTGCAAGGTAAATGCTTATACTTCTAACTATCATATCATACTGTTGGAACATATCAATGTATCAGCTACTGCAATCCAGTTTTTGGTGTCGCTGAGCAGCTCGTCTACTCTACGTCCATCGTTCTTGGTTCATAGCAGAGTCATCTGAAGACAAGCAGCAGCGCTGCTTTTCCTTGAAAGGCACCACCATCCGGTCTCACCTGCCATGCCTATAGGTAGCTCTCAACCTTCCCTTATCAGTCCCATGTGTGGTTGCTATTTCCACTTACTTTTCCAACTCTAAAATTTCCATAAACACCTCCCTTTGAGTATCCTCCTTCTGGGTCGTATGGGTTTCTTGCTTGCGAATCTGTTGCAATGCTCCCTTGATTATTCAACCGACCTTGATAATTCTTTGATTAGGCCATAGCACCCATACACTTTGTCATATTTATTTATTATATCGACGACAATGTGCCAAGGTAACAACAGAATTACTTCCGGTGCTGTGTGTGCAGCCTCCTTAGTAGTATGGCGGTTCCAAATGAGCAATTCATAATTCTATTCGTATTTGGTGAACTTGCATGTGTAAAGGAGGCTATGTGTCGGAAAAAGATCTTAAGAGGTAGCATAAATCACGTTCGGCCTGGAGAACCAGAATGGTGCTAAACATTGGAATAGACGTGTAGTAGCATCGGCCACAATAATTGCCCAGGTAACATCAACAACAGAGTTGTCTCTTGTTCTTTGATTATGGCCTCGTTAGTAGTCTGGCGGCACCAGATGTGATTTTCTGTCCTAAGGAGAGGACGATTGTGAACTTGCGTGTGTAATGGAGGCTATTGGATGGACAGAAATCTTGAGAGGCACAGCAAATCAGAGTCAGCCTCGAGAACAAAAAAATATGGGGGACCAGACCGGTGCTAAACACTGGAATAGACGCGTTATATTTGAACCTGTCACGAGTATAGCGCACACGCACAATTCTATTCGCCAGCTGTCAATCTGACGTGGCATCGCCTTGGCCTGGGAACCCATAGGGCACACACCCACGTGTCTTCGTTCGACCCATCGACACCAGCATCGTTGAAGCCAGCTACCAAACACTCTCATGTCCGAACTCGTGCACTCCAATCCACAATCTACGTCTTCGGCGGGAGGCATAAACCTTGACTGGAAAAATGTCACCATCAGTGAGCATGCTTTTGAACAATGACTCAGACTTGAAGAGCTGATACATTTTCTTTGTCCATTGCAGGCTCAAAGGGTGATGTGAATATTCAGATGATCAATAGTGAGTGCGGGGTTCACTTAGGGCCTTTCACGCCCAGACTCATGTTTTTTTAGACCCTTCTGTCGATGTGTTAGGCTTGCTCAAACCTGCTGAAAGGGCATCTTACAACACACGCAACGCCGTTGAAGATGTCCAACACCCCGGGTGCATGGAGAACACGCGTGTACGGATATTGGAAGACCTCGAAAGATGGGCGCACGATGCTTCAGCTCCAAAGGTCTACTGGCTAAATGGTCAGCTTGGAACTGGGAAGACAAGCATCGCACACACTCTCAGCCGGCGTTTGGATGAGCAAAAGATCCTTGGAGCCAGCTTTTTTTGTTCTCGCTCAAGCTCAGCATTAACTGATGCAACACGGATCATTCCTACAATCGCCAATATGCTTGCTCGATCTAACCCCAGGTTCCGAGAAGTCCTACACAATCTCCTCATGAACACACCTGATGTTGCCAATCTCAACTCACTCTCTGACCAGTTCAAGTCTCTGGTGATAGAGCCCATTCAGCTTCTTGCACAATGCCAACATCTACTTTCCAATATTGTTGTTATAGATGCCTTGGACGAATGTTTAGAACCTAGGAGAGTAAAACTGTTGATAAAGACAATCCTCAACAGTGTAGTGGACCTACCTCTGAAGTTCCTCATTACAAGTCGACCTGAGACCTGGATCACCGCCTCCTTCCATCACAGTCCTGAATATTCTCTTCTGGAATTTTCCCTACATCAAGGATCATTAACAGATGATGAACAAACCGACATTGAAATGTACCTGAGATCTTCACTGTCCAATATCGCGACCAAGCACGGATATTCTCAGCCTAACCTTCCCTGGCCAACCGAACCTGAGGTAAAAAGTCTCCTTGACCAATCGGATGGATTGTTCATATACGCTGCGACTGCGGTGCGGTTTATCGATGACACGGACGTAAATCCCAGGAGGCGTATAACTGAACTTACACAATCGGCGTTGCCTCTCTGGTCTCTGGACAGTTTCTACAGTTTTATTATGGACGAAGCATTCGGGAATCTGCTGATTGACAAAGAAAAGATGGCGAGGCAAGATTTACTTGCCGCGGTGGTCTGTGTTCAAACCCCATTGACCATCGCTGGGCTTGCTTCCTTGTTAGAGAAGACATACGATCAGGTTCAGACTCACCTATCTCGATTTCGTTCGGTAATCCATATTCCTTCTCCCAATGGTGGACACGTCAACATCTTTCATGCTTCATTCCGTGAATTCGTCATCGATCCCAAGCGCTGCCCAGAACACAGGGTAGATGTATCGGATGCACATCATAAATTGGCCATCAACTGTCTTGGATATATGAATAAGTCGCTTCGTCGTAATATTTGCGACTTGGACGATGGCAATATTGGGATACTCCCCCATGAAATCACAAATCCTGACGTCATTCCGGAGGCCCTCCAATACTCCTGTATGCATTGGGCATTTCATTTTCGAGAAGCATTGTCCCCTGCTGAATCATCAATGATGCTCGATGCTGTTTCTGAATTCGCTGAGAACCATCTCTTGCACTGGTTCGAGTGTCTCAGTGCCTTTGGAGAGCTAGAATCCGGTGTCAAGTCCCTTCGCCACGCAAAAGAGGCAATAACAGTGAGTTCACCGGTTGGGGATGAATTCTAGCTCATCAATTTGACAGAAATATCCTATAACGCACAATCACCACGGGTTGCTGTTCGATGACGCTCGTCAATGCCTCCAGATGGGATTTGAGGCAATCAGCCACCACTGCCTCAACACCTATCGCTCGGCGTTGACATGGATTCCTAAACAATCCCTCCTCCGGCAGAAATATGCAATATCCTTATGCAGCGGACCTCAAGCTAAAGTCGTCGTGGGTCTGGCAGATTCATGGGGGCTGACATCCGAGCATGTCATGAGACACCGTGGAGAGGTATTCTCCGTGATGTTCTCTAGTGACGGCAGCCGAGTTGTATCTGGGTCAGAGGACAAGTCTGTTCGTATCTGGAACACGGCTACGGGCGAGTTGGAACGTATGCTAGTGGGGCATACAGATATCGTGTGGTGTGTTGCCATCACGCATAATGGGACACATGTCGTGTCCGGTTCGGATGACGCGTCAGTGAGGCTCTGGGATACAAATACAGGAGAGACGGTGCACATATATGAGGGACATTCGCATGCGGTGTTTTCTGTGGCTTTCTCACCTGACGGCACGCGTATCGTGTCTGGGTCGTGGAAGTCCATCCGGATCTGGAGTACGGGTGCCGGGGAGACAGAGCGGGAACTAGAGGGGCATTCCGATTGGGTGCGGTCTGTGGCTTTCTCGCCCGATGGAACACGTGTCGTGTCTGGGTCGGATGATACGACAGTGCGAATCTGGAATGGAGAAAAGGGACAGATAGAGCACATATTGCAGGGTCATTCACATTGGGTGTTGTCTGTCGCTTTGTCGCCAGACGGGTCACGTGTGGTGTCTTGTTCCAATGACAAGTCAGTCCGTATCTGGAATGCTACCAGGGGGGACATGGAGCACATACTGGAGGGTCATCTGAATGAGGCATGGTCCGTTGGCTTCTCCTGTGACGGGACACGAATTGTGGCTGGCTTGGCTGACTCTTCGATCAGCATCTGGAATGCGGGGACGCGAAGCATAGAGCACGTGCTGGAGGGCCATGCGAGTGGAGTGTGGTCTGTTGCATTCTCTTGTGACGGGACACGCATCGTCTCTGGGTCGCAGGATTGCTCTGTCCGGATTTGGAATGTGAGCGAATTGGAGACAGACAGCGGATCAGGCACAGTCTCACGTGAAAGAACACGGGGATCATCCAAGACATCTCATGTTTTGAATCGCCGACATTCCAGTCCAGTGTTGTCAGCGGCATTCTCGCCTGATGGCGCACGGGTCGTTTCTGGGTCAGGAGACAATTCAATTCGGCTCTGGAATGCCAGCACCGGAGAGGTGGAGCGTGTGTTCGAGGGTCATGCTGGTGATGTGAATTGTGTGGTCTTCTCCCCTGATGGGAAGCGAGTCGCGTCTGGTGCGGACGACCAGTCGGTGCGGATATGGAGTGTGGCTACAGGCAAGTTAGAGCACACACTGAAGGGCCATTCAAGGACGGTGTGGTGCGTCGCTTTTTCGCATGATGGGAGACATGTGGCTTCCGGCTCGGGGTACCACTCTGTCCGGATTTGGAATGCCACGACATGGAAGGTGGAGCACATACTTGAGGGACATTCAGGTACCGTGCTGTGTGTTGCTTTCTCGGCTGATGGTGCACATGTTGTGTCTGGCTCGGAAGACGGCTCAGTCCGGATATGGAATACGACAACCGGGATAGCAGAGCATATACTCGAGGGAAATGATCTTTATGTGACATCCGTTGCCTTCTTGTTTGGTGGAACACAAGTCGTCTTTGGTTCATTATATCGTTCAGTGCGTATCTGGAATCTCATCACCGGTGAATCGACTCCATTGGCCGAATCTGCATCCATCGCATTGCCAGACGGAAGCCGAGTTACCCACATCTTCCAAGGTGAATTTCAAATCATTTCCCCAGACGAGCATCTTGTGTCAGTATCTTTCAATAAGGACTGGATTCTTGCAGACCCTCCGTTCGTACCTTGTTATTTCCCCCCTGAGCTTCGTGGCTTTTTCCCATATTCATTCTCTAAATCCAAAGCATGTTTTGGATATACTTCAGGCCAGGTTGTTATTGTAGATCTTAATCCTGTCCAGCCCTAATTTCTTTTCCAATGTATCATATAATGCTGAAAACATAGTATTGGTCTCCTAAAATTTATTATTAATCTAGCTTCCTTTGGGCAGTTCTCATAGTTTACTCATTTGACATTAATTAATGGCAGAGATTGAGAACAGGCATGGATATTTTGGGCTCAGCACACCATGGCCAACAGAACACAGTTCAAGAGTTTTGAACAGTCAGATAGATTATTCAAATAAGCTTCGGTGGGATACATAGCTGGAAGACTCACCGAAGGAGTGTCAAGTACATGTACCGAGGATCTGGTAACTCGGTGATACCAACTAAAATACTCCGTTAGTAACCAAGTACAAGTCACTCGATGAGTTGTTCTCAGCTCAATGCACATATCGGTCACATTCCTCATTCACATCCCACGCCTACTCCTCACCCCTTGGTCCGCCTCACCTCGGGACTTCCTGCCCTTGTGTTATCCTTGGTTATAGCCCTTGTGTTATCCTTGGTTATAGCCCTTGTTTTATAATTGGGCATTTCCTATTGTCCTATCCTGGGTCACATTCTTATTATCCTATCCTTCATTGTTCTATGCCTGCTTACATTCCTTCATTCTGTCAAGTACCATACCGAGACACGTCTATTTGGCAATGCCAACCGAGCAATCACCCCACATCCACGACCAAATACCCGTGTGGCATGCATAACATTTGGTACACCAGTTTCGGCTCGGCACGTCTACCATCCACACTCCCT
This sequence comes from Gomphus sp. MG54, assembly GCA_003314385.1. Lineage (NCBI taxonomy): Eukaryota > Fungi > Basidiomycota > Agaricomycetes > Gomphales > Gomphaceae > Gomphus > Gomphus sp. MG54. The sequence continues at coordinate 7,756 of QLPG01004639.1, forward strand.
GTCCCCACCCCTCGACCCTTCTCACCTTGGGACTTCCTGTCCTTATACTATCCTCGGTTACCAGCCTTGTCTTATAGTCTGGCACCTCCTATTGTCCTATCTTTGGACACATTCTATTATCCTGTCTTTTATTGTCTTATCCCCACGTTGCATTCCTTATTCTAATTTTATTCGTTGTGGACAATGACCACATGCTCTGCATATCTTGTTGTCCCACATTCCTTATTCCACATGTTGCTTCTTAACCTATATAAGTAGGGCATGCATGTACATACTTCCTCATTCTGGGTATCGACTAGGCTTAGGCCCTTCTACCTTCTTCTCTTCTGTTAAGTCCTCGACTCAGGCCGGCATCCTCAGCATCCCCCCGAGTACCTGTCTGTTGCAAATACAGTGGCACGCACGGCAAGTAGGGTGCAACACATGAGTACATTGAAGCCAACGCCACTACTCTTGGCCTGCAGGACTTGGCCATAGTCCGCCCGACCTTTTGCCAACACCCCTCGGCAGTACCGAAGTCCGTCAGTATCCGACACTTGACACATTCTAATTTTACTCGTTGTGGACAATGACCATATGCTCTCCATACCTTGTTGTCCCACATTCCTTATTCCACATGTCGCTTCTATCAGCATCCCCCTGAGTATCTGTCTGTTGCAAATCCAGTGGCATGCACGGCAAGTAGGGTGCAATGCATGAGCACGTTGAAGCCAATGCAACTACTCTTGGCCTGCAGGACTTGGCCATAGTCTGCCCGACCTTTCGCCAACACCCCTTGGCAGTCCCAAAGTCCGTCAGTACCCGAAGCTTGACAAGGAGCAGGTGGGTCATGGCAGGACTCAGGGGACAGCTGGGGATATTCTTGGAGCCAACCTCATCATGCACAAAGAGCAGCCAGGGGTGTCATGGGTAGGGAATATGCGCTCTGACAGTCGTCTTGATAGATGGGGCTCTGAAGAGGGTGCAAGGATGTGTGTATGGCCAGATGGTGTGATTGAGTGCCTCAATGTGGATGGAGATGGTATTCCACGTGAAGACTATGAAGATGGAGCTAAGTCCTCAAACGCAGGCACAAATGCAAACTTCAATCACATTCAAAACTGCAACCACTCTCAAAATCATAACCAAACTCAATGACATGGCTGAAGTTGGGGTCTGGGAGATGATCAACCAGACAATGGGTCCGAAAGGGTGATGAATGAAAATTTGAGTAACATGAGTGCTAGACTCGTGCCCTCTGCAGGCACTCATGACATGCAACCTAACCTCTGCCCTTTGCCCCCTTCACCATATCCACTGTCTCAAACTGATACTAATAATCCACCCCAGACCCAGTAGGTCTCGCCCCCTGCACCGCCACTTCGTAGCATACTTGATTCTGCAAAGCCATACATGCTGCACATCTTGGGGGTATGTTTTGACCCAAGTGGTAAGTGGGTTTATGTCACAGGGGAGGGAGGGATCGTGGAGTGGAGAGTGAGGGAGAGGGGGTTTAACTACTCTTCCCACAAAATAGTTTTCCAAAAGTGAATTTAAAGATAAGGAGGTCCGCAACGACTAACAGGCCAGAAAACAAGGCAACCCCATGGTTGGCAATGCCAGATACATGGGCTGGTCTAACATTTGTTTGATTGGAAACCAAGATCAAAGAGTTAGGGGAACGGCACCCAAAACATGTTTCTCAATCCAAATGCAGTGGACCTTAAGAATGAACAATGTCATGATGACAGAATAATAGGTGTATTTCAATGAAACCCTTATGAAACCCTAGCACTACTACCCTTCAGGTTGTGAGATGGCTCAATATATGGTTCATGATGTTGGTCTAGTTAACTCTCAGGGACTGGTACTATACTTAGTTCGAAACTCACCGAGCCAACAAAAAATGAGTAGTGTCAATCAGAAATCATATTGACTTACAATGGCCAGTGAAAGACGCAGTGTATAAGACACTTCTTTGGCAATCTCAAAAGATAACAATATGACCTACTGCTTGTAGGGAATGCAGATACTAAATGATTTAAGTAAATGAGAAACCTTAATATGTGCATGAGCTACGAACTGATTTCTGGAACCAGCACATATATCCACCTAGTGATGGTGAACACACTGAGCATTGAAGTCGATTCCAAGCTCAAGTGAGGCTGTTAGACTATAATCCAACACCATGTTACAGATGAGAGACTGCCGACCAGAAGAGGCGTCTGAAAAGGGCTTCTGAACAGTAGTCCAATTCCTAGAGCATACACCACAGAAGGTGACAATCATGCACAAATTTCTGGGAAATCTGTAAAAACTATTTGGATTACCATGATTGTACGTGCAAATGAAATGGAGGCTATATTAGAGAACTCTAGTTTAAATGAGGACACAGTCATGAGCAGTGAGTTGAGCGTCATCCTCAGACAAAAACTGGCCGGATGATTCGTCACAGCCGTTAATTGACATAGCTAGACGGGGAGTGACAAGCCTGTTCCAGATCATAGAGTGACATCCAAATTCCAGAATGTATATAATGAAATGCCATATTTCATAGTAAGCGCGTTCTTCACGGAAGTGTCAAGCGGGGTCCTGCACATAGACACAATGCTGAGTACCATTGTACGGTATAATGCAAATAACCCAACTGCACCGTTGCCTTACGCTACACATATGGACATTTAATCACCGTCCATAGTATTGACTCCGAGACTCCAGCAGCTTCGATAGGATAACTGGACGTCTGTGGCGCGGCTGTCGTTAGAGCAGGAGCGAGGTTGGGAGTGTAGTCCCCGTGCGGTAACCAACGGATATTGGCATGTGGATGCCTCCGCCGTCACTGGCTGATTGGATGTAATCAATATGAGTATTGTTTAGTTCGTGGACGTGATTCCAAGGCTCACTATGCATCCTGCTGGTTTTCTGGACCACGTTGGCGGTAGGATGGATGGGGAGGTGGATGGTCTCTTTAACATCTGTCTGGATAATGAGTTAACATAGCGGAGAGAAGAGCCGAACTACCTAATATCATGTTGCCAGTCTAATTCTACCCTGCCATTATCGTCGTCGTCGCCGACGAAAATTCTAGAACAGAAGACAATACCTGAGATGGTGTTGACATAATATAAGAACAGTGGATATAAGTGATGTATCTTGCAGTAAACTCAAGAAGCTCAACACAATAGATGGCGATCTCAAAATGCTTATCCATAAATTCCAATCCTCCTTACTTGTAATTTATGGATAATCGTCTTGAAATCACCATCGATTGTGTTGAACTTTTTTGAATTTACGACAGATTATGAAATTGTTGAGTTTTCTCTGATCCTTGGGGAGGATGAGCTCATTTTGTAGTCATGTGATGTCACTGTTATGAGAAAGTAAATTAGAAGAGGTATCTACACCACAGACATTTGGAGTTCCTCGACGAGGCTCATTAATTCAGGATCGATGTCTGCGCCGTTAATTAACTTGTCGATGGGAAACAAGTTAAGTAACGAAGCAGACATGGATTCTCAATTAATGAACCTAATTGAAGAGCTTCAAATAACGTCCGTTAGGGACCGAAACGTCTCAGTGTTCTCGCCCATGTCCTACGCAGCTCTGTTTCTTAGTGTCCCAAGCCAGTCTACGTGCTCTCAGGTGACAGACCTCAAGATGACCGATGCATTTTAAGACGGCAACTGCGGCAACCTTGACCCGGGATGAACGGCGCGTCACCACCAATTAAAACTCCTCGACTAAGGTCTTAGATATGGATGCGCGGCTCTTTGAGGGCTTGGGGTGCGCATCAGAGTTCGATGAGGTGAATGAGTCCAGTGAGTTGGGATGCAAGGGCGGAGTGCGAGGGAAGCGCTCCGTTCTGAGAACGTGCCGTTGGCACCTTTGTTAATCTGTGTTTTGAGGAGAACGTTAGTCGTGTCACTTGGCACACCAATCAAACTGGACATCATGCTCACGAAGAACGAGGCGCTGACCGCCGAGACAAGACCAGCCTGCAAGGTGCAAGAAAAACTTCAGTCGAGTACTGACAGAAAATGGAAAGGTAGTAGAACTTACCAATATGAGGAGCACATGGAGATAGCTATTGTAACTTTCGAGAAACTCGTGGTCGTGCTGTTTGGCAACACGCTCATAGGTCGACCAGAACCTCGAGGGTATATCCTTTGCGATCTTTCGAAAGAACTCTGAACTATGCATGGTATTCAAAATGTCATCCAGAATATTTTCGGCCTTGATACAGTCATTAAAAAGGTGCTTCTGCAAGGATACACTCACTCATTTCAAGACCCGTTGTCGGGAGATGGTCTGTTTGCTGGTCCAGAGGAATCAGCCATGGTGGATTGAGGTGGATCTATGAGGAACGATTGATTGGCCTTGAGTACAACTTACCCGAACCCATCGCTACAATAAATTAACACACCAGACTCTATTGGACACGCAAGGTCTGGCAGTAAGAGAGTGAATACAACTATTGAGATGGGGCACTTGATCGAGCATCAAAGTGAGAAGAGATCACACGGTTCAAATGGCACTGCAGTGATTGTTGAATTTCAATCCTTGATTTTTCAAGGATTATAGGATGCAAGGGATTTCGGTGAGTGGGCAATTGTTGCTTGTAGGCAGACATAAGCTCCTACCGCAGGGGGGACAGACATTAGTACCTTCAGTATTAGCTCAAACCTTGACCTAACTGTGGAAACGATGGAGATCAAATAATATTTGCTGCGGTATGGTGATTGCCATGTGTTGAATGACCCGTGATATATGATCAATCACCTATTCCCTTTGTGCCTTTATGTCTCCAGTAACAACAGCCACATGCTACATTATCTTTGTATCACTTTTTCCCTTATTCTGTTTCTTATGAGTCAATACAAAAGGATGAATCTATAGTGTAAATAGCCTACATTTGTACAATGGTGCTCCTTCTGAAGTTGTCTTAGGTATTTGTTCCTTCTCACTAATGTAGCTCAGCTCCTTCTGAACTTGACTTAAAATTCTTGCCTTAGACTACTTTGCCAACACCTTGTTGAGATATATTTGTTCTACAGGTGGTGTTGGATTAGGGGAAGTTCACATAATGAATAAGGAATCTAGTGAATGTAGCATTACATACTCCAATGGTTATTTGTACACCAGCACTAAGTTGAAAGTTATACCTACCAAAAGTGCATCAGGCCTACCAAAAGCCTGCTACAATCGACTTGAAAACCACATTTACCAAATCTCAGGTGGACTAAGTGTGGTAATAGTGTCAAATAATGCAGGTATCACCAATACCAGTACTGTGTATTATTATATGTTACATCTTCACAGGTTGCCCTGAAGACAGGTCAGGAGGACATGGGACATGGCTCAGAGAGGGAATATTTGTTGTGCACAAGAAGGGAACAAAGGGCATTTCACTTTATATTCAATAGGCACCACTGACAGGTGTCATTCTTCAAGAAGATCACATTGGGGCAACCCACAATGGGCCGACCCTGCATATGCTCCACAATTTTTGCTTACTACAGATCATAGTCTTATTACAGGTTATATTTGTATAAAGCTACTGTAGTTACAAGCAATGAATAAGAGACAGAACATATTTTGCCCCCCATATCACTAGCCACTAGGCTACACTCAAATATACTTCACTTGCACTGAACCAAAGGTTAAGCACTGAGTATACATCTACACATTTAGCACTAAAAACACCTGTTTCTTGTCGTATGGCATCTATAGGCCACAGCTGGGTTCCCCACATCATATATTAGTTTTATACATCACTAGATATTGGATTTATCTTGTGGGAGAACCACCATTTGCCAAACTAGCACTTTGGTGCCCAGGCCAGTTCCCTGGAATGGCACCTAAGCAGAGGTGAAACCCAGGACTTAGCCTAGGGTAGATCAGCAATAGAAGAACAAATTCCCTAGCAATAAATACAGATAAAATCACAGTAAAATACAGGGAAGTATTACCCTATTTGTTCCACTGACTCTCCAATATGATAGCATGGGAAACCCTAAAGAAACCTAGTTTATCATACCAAACAACATCTAGTACACATACTGAGTACCCAGCTACTTGGTACTGCTGACCAAGCCATCAGTCCATGACCATACATGTGACCCAGCCATATATAATTCACTTTATCCCTTGGTCTCAGCTTGGCACATCCACCATCCACATTCCTCGTTCCTATCTTTCATCCACTCCTTGTTCATTCCTATCCCTGATCCACTCCTTCCTTGTTCCTATCCCTGATCCACTCCTTCCTCATTCCTATCCCTGATCCACTCCTTCCTTGTTCCTATCCCTGATCCACTCCTTCCTCATTCCTATCCCTGATCCACTCCTTCCTTATTCCTATCCCTGATCCACTCCTTCCTCATTCCTATCCCCCATCCATTCATTCCTCATTCATCATCTATTAATCCCACCCCATTGATTTCTTATGTCAAGTATACATACCGAGACCCGGTTATTCAGCAGTGCCGACCGATGACAGTAAAGCGACCAATCTCAACCATGTTCCAAATTAGACTCCGGCGGCGCTCATCCCATATCACCTTCACTGTTGCCACATCACACAGCCAACCATTCTATTCAGTA
>QLPG01004642.1:0-12296 GCA_003314385.1 Gomphus sp. MG54
TAGGTAGCGACGGACATCCCCGAGTAACAACGCGTAATGAGCATCGGTCTTGGAATATTTCTGAAAAGATGGTAAGCCAAATTCCTCTACCACATTGATTACTCACAATGAGGGCTTGTTTTACCATGTTAAAAGACTTCAAGCCAGAACCAAGCTCTCCACCTGCACTCAGGCACTCAAGCCAGTGCAATAAGTGTCTATTGACGAATGTGTCAAGCTCGGTGAGCAAGGGTACAGTCTCTGCATGGGGGGATGCAAGACTTTCTACAAGATGAAAGGCCCAGTACAAGCAAGAATATCGGAGAGTCTCAGATATAACGCTCGGATCGGGGATTTCATGAGCTAGCTTGACTATAGGATCAGGTAAATTGCAGATGTTACGCCGAAGAGACCGATTCAAACTCTCGAGACACCTGACTGTCAGGTTGTGGTGGGTGTCGGAAGCATCAATGCTGTCCGTACAGCCACGTTTTGGGTCGACAATGAACTCACAGAACGAAGCGTGAAAGATGGTGACATGTCCATCATCGGTGGAAGGAACATAGATCACCGAACGAAACCGAGACAAGGCAATGTCAACTTCGTCATTCGTCATCCCTAACAACGAAGCAATGCCAGCAATGGAGAGTGGGTGTTGGAGAAATACTACTGTGGCAAGTACTTCTCGTGTCGTTGCTGTTTCTGTGTCACTGAGATTCTGGAATGCTTCCACTATAATCATTTTGAAGAAGCTGTCCAAAGAGGCAATTGGCGGCGCCGAGCCGTTCACCTGGGTTAGACGACTTTTGGGATTCACGGTCGCATCGCAGATGTACCGCGCAGCTATGGCGGCATAGATGAATAATCCATCGGATTGAGTAATAAGACTCATGAGTTCCTGTCTGGACGGCCAAGGAAATCCTTGTTGGGAATATCCGCGATCGTCCGCAAATTCGGAAAGTGAAGTTTTTAGGTATACTTCGATATCGTTTTCTTCATTGCCGTTGATGGGAACTTTTCCGAGAGCGAATTCTTGGAGGAGGGAGTTTGCAGCAACATGATTGAATGCCCTCCTGATCCAGGCCTCAGGTCGACTTGTGATAAAAAATTTTAAAGGAATGTCTGCTACGGTGTGGAGGATGGCCTTTATCATCATTTCTACTATCACCGATCCTGAGCATTCGTCAATGGCGTCTATAACGATAACATAATAAATCCCTAGATCGTTTTTAGTAGCGATCTTGACAGGATCAACGACCAGGGAGCGAAATTGCCTAAATGTATGATCTGAATCGGCGAGGTCAGGATCGTTCGTAAGGACACGACGGAGGACTCTTTGGATCTTCAGGTTAGATCGAGCAAGCGTTGTTGCAATTGTAGGGATGATGCGGCGTGCATCCCCCATTCTTGAGCGAGAACAGAAGAAGCTGCCTCCAAGCTTCTTTTGTATATCCAAAACTTTGCAGAACGTGTGGGCGATGCTCGTTTTCCCAGTACCGAGCTGGCCGTTGAGCCAATAAATCTTTGGAGCAGAAGGATCATGTGCCCAGGTTTCTATATCGACCAATATCTGTACTCGCGTATCTTTCATACACCCTCGGGGTTGGTAACCATCAGCTCCGTGCCGTGTATCATAGGATGCGCCCTCTGCGGGTTTGAGTGACGCTAAAAGACCACACGAGAAATCTAAACTGGCTTGAGAATTGAAGTAGTGGCATTAAGTGACCCTCTACTTACTGTCAATATTCTGAACATCCACATCATCCTGCGTATCTGCAAAAGAAATGTAATTCACGGTTAGTTCTATCAGACTCTATTAACTGACTTACAGATAGATTCATTTTCAGAAATAAGAATTGAGCTCCCTTGCGTCGACATAATCGATATGGTAGAATATAATCAATTATTTTCGACTTGATATTGACGTCAACTGCGTGAGGTGATGTTGGAGGGCTAGTGGGTCGAAAAGACGAGGGTGTGGTGGCAAGGACCGCGTGCGAAAGCCATGCAAGCGCCAGAACCTTGTTTACTCCACATACATTCCGGGCAACCCACTTACCGTTATTATTCTAGAAATATCAAAACATCACAAGCTATTTCATGTGTCATTAATGAACATGTAACTTTCGATCAGATATTTGCGCCGAACCGCTGGTCGCACACAACCCTTGTCGGTGGGTGATACAGCCGTCATAGGAGCATTCATATACCATCCCCATCCCTAGCACGTGAGATAGAATGTAAGTAGAAATATTCCCACTCATACAACCATATATATAATAATAATATTCGTGTCGTGCCGTACATGGATAAGGGCCGGACGCGAAAAGGACTTTCCGACGGTGGAAAAAGGCAGGAACCTGGACGTTGATAAGGGACGGAAGGTGGTTGAACTAAACAGGCTGTCTGGCAAAGGTGATTTGAGCATGGTAGTCAAGGCCACAGTGACGAGCAGATTCAATACCCATCTCTTCCGCAGAGAATTAGTGTTGTTGAGTCATTTAGTGATTCCAGCGGACGCAGGGCAATAGTCTGGGGCGATTTGAGTAGCACAAGTTCGTATCCGCACGATCTTTGTATATAGACTCTGACGATGTTTAGCCGTCTTCTTTGAGAATTATTCTGCCAGAATGAAAGTGCTGGCATAGGGAACAGCCATCAATGTTCAAAACATATCTGGACACACTTCTGTTGGAATTGATTTTGTATCCAGATGTTTTCCTGACTTCACAACCACGGATACAAGACATATTAGAATGAGGTTATATAAGAACTGGGACGCAGGGTGCCTACAATTTACCTTGAACTTCACCGGGCACAGAACGTCAAGCGCATTGTAGGAGAAATTGTTTGGCAGAGTATTGGATGAAGCATGAGCTCTCCAATGTAAGACTGTAGGTGTAGCTTGGCTTCCTTCTGCACATAAGCCATTGCTCTAGTCCTTGGAGACATGATGAAAAGAATATAATGGATAAGTATTTGAGTTCAGAATATACTGCTAAGGCATGAGCAATGCTTTACTATGATGGAAAGAGACCAAGGTTTTGGTTTGGTCCAGTGAACTGAGACAGATGCAACTCAGCTTCAACATTCTTGCATGACACCCACTCTATCCATCATATTACTAAATTTGAGAAGGATGTTTAATCATGAACCAAAGTATCGGGGCTGAATGTGAACCCATACTGAGGAGCAGAAGAGCTTTGCATAGCTTATTTTATATTCTGAACTGAAGTATATACATGAATGTGCTGCTTGCTGCTTTTATAAAATAAAATAAAATCAGGGATAGGGATTATAGGCTATGTAAGTATGAAGAAGGGTAGATAGATATGTACACTAATAATGGAAAGATATGAAGGATAAGAGAGTATGGAAAATGGACATATGTATCTGTACATTGACTGAAGTAACTGAAGTGAGTGAATTGAAGTGTAAATAATAGAGTACATAATGAACTGATGGTACCAAATGAGGACCAAATGTATATAAGGGACTTATAACATTTCAACATATGTGGACTTTGGTCAGGTCAACTGAGGGAACCAAGCTTGGTTGAATCATACTTTGTCACCTGACAGGTATGAGAATACAGTGCCTGTATAGTAGAATGGACAAAAGTAACCTGTAAGGATTTTATAACAGAAATTATAACCAAGTCAAAGAATAATAAAAACCTAATTAAAGCAAAGTTACTAAGTGCAATATATAAATCATAGGATAACAATATTACCACAGAAAGGTTTGTGAGCCTTCACCAGTGTAGTGTGTCTTGGATATGCAGGTGGTAGTTGTTGAATTAACAAGGCTAGTAGTAAATGCAATACTGCTCTGAATATATGCAGGGAAAAATATGGAATTCGCAGAAAACAACTAACAATTGAAGTATTGGTCTCAAAAGCTATTATAATTGTATATAATACTCGTCCTTATATACTACCATTTTTTTCAGGAGCAAGGGGCTATGAGAAATCACAAGCGTGGCCCTTCGTTCCGATAATATATCGAGGAGTGCACATCGAGGAGTCAAATGATTGCGTGAGAGGCAAGATGTCGCCAGTATTTTTGAGCAGAAGACATTCGAAGATATATCGTTGGGAATATCCATCAGCTGAGCCATGGGGTTAGGAAAAAACTTCACAAGTCGCCATGAACGGTGCCAGAACCGCGAGTCAAGGATGTCCATGGCCAAGCAGTGAAGGCATAAACGGGAGCTCCTCCAAATATAGTTTGGCCTCAACAATAGCGACGGTGTCTGGGTCCTTCAGAACCAATGGACGTCGATGAACCAAAAAAGTACTTTCCGTTGTTGAACCTCTTTGAAGAGCAGAGACTCCTGGTGGGCTACAAGTGAGGCCACGAACCTAATGCGAAAGCTATTGTCAGGAATACAATGAAATAATCTGATGCACAATGACAGGGCAAACCCCCGGAAAAATAACATTTCTCCTACAATTCGCTTGACGTTTTTTGTGCCCGGTGAAGTTCAAGGTAAATTGTAGGCACCCTGCGTACCAGTTCTTATATAACCTCATTCTAATATGTCTTGTATCTGTGGTTGTGAAGTCAGGAAAAAATCTGGATACACAATCACTCCCAACAGAAGTGTGTCCAGATACGTTTTGAACATTGATGACTGTTCTCTGTGCCAGCATTTTCATTCTGGCAGGATAATTCTCGAGGAAGACGGCTAAACATCGTCAGATTCTATTTACAAAGATCGTGCTGATACGAACTTGGGCTACTCAAATCGCCCGAGACTATTGCCCTGAGTCCGCTGGAATCACTAAATGACCTGACAACACTAATTCTCTGTGGATGGGATAGGTATTGAATCTTCTCGTCACTGTGGCCTTGACTACCATACTCAAATCACCTTTGCCAGACAGCCTGTTTAGTTCAACTACCTTCCGTCCCTTATCAACGTCCAGGTTCCTGCCTTTTTCCACCGTCGGAAAGTTCTTTTCGCGTCCGGCCCTTATCCATGTACGGCACGACACGAATATTATCATTATATATATGGTTGTATCAGTAGGAATATGTCTACTTACATTCTATCTCACGTGCTATGGATGGGGATGGTATATGAATGCTCCTATGGCGGCTGTATCACCCACCGACAAGGGTTGTGTGCGACCAGCGGTTCAGCGGTTCAGCGCAAATATCTGATCGGAAGTTACATGTTCCTTAATCACACATGAAATATCCTGTGATGTTTTGATATTTCTAGAATAATAACGGTAAGCGGGTTGCCCGGAATGCAAGGGGAGTAAACACGGTTCTGGCGCTTGCATGGCCTTCGCACGCGGTCCTTACCACCACACACCCTCGTCTTTTCGACCCACTAGCCCTCCAACATCACCTCACGCAGTTGACGTCAATATCAAGTCGGAAATAATTGATTATATTCTACCATATCGATTATGTCGACGCAAGGGAGCTCAATTCTTATTTCTGAAAATGAATCTATCTGTAAGTCAGTTAATAGAGTCTGATAGAACTAACCGTGAATTACATTTCTTTTGCAGATACGCGGGATGATGTGGATGCTGACAGTAAGTAGAGCGTCACTTAATTTCATTGCTTCGATTCTCAAGTCAGTATAGATTTCTCGTGTGGTCCTCTAGCGTCACTCAACACCGCGGAGGGCGTATCCCATGATACACGGCACGGCGACGATGGTAACCAACCCAGAGGATGTGTGAAAAATACGCGAGCTGTGCGATACATCGGCAATGCGACCGTGAATCCCAAAAGTCGTCTAACCGAGTTGACTGGCTCGGCGCTGCCAATTGCCTCCTTGGACAGCTTCTTCAAAATGATTATGGTGGAAGCATTCCAGAATCTCAGTGACACAGAAACAGCAACGACACGAGAAGTACTTGCCACAGTAGTATTTCTCCAGCACCCACTCTCCATTGCTGGCATTGCTTCTTTGTTAGGGATGACGAATGACGAAGTTGACATTGCCTTGTCTCGGTTTCGTTCGGTGATCTATGTTCCTTCCACCGATGATGGACATGTCACCATCTTTCACCCTTCATTCCGTGAGTTCATTGTCGACCCAAAACGTGGCTGTACGGACAGATTTGATGCTTCCGACATCCACCACAAACTGACAGTCAAGTGTCTCAAGAGGCTGAATCAGTCTCTTCGGCGTAACATCTGCGATTTACCTGAACCTATAGTCAAGCTAGCTCATGAAATCCCCGATCCGAGCGTTATATCTGAGACTCTCCGATATTCTTCCTTGTACTGGGCCTTTCATCTTGTAGAATGTCTTGCATCCCCCCATGCAGAGACTGTACCCTTGCTCACCGAGCTTGACACATTCGTCAATAGACACTTATTGCACTGGCTTGAGTGCCTGAGTGCAGGTGGAGAGCTTGGTTCTGGCTTGAAGTCTCTTAACATGGTAAAAGAAGCTGTCATTGTGAGTAATCAATGTGGTAGAGGAATTTGGCTTACCATCTTTTCAGGAATATTCCAAGACCGATGCTCATTACGCGTTGTTACTCGGGGATGTCCGTCGCTACCTACAGATGGCGTTTGAGGAGATGAAACACCACTGCCTCAACACGTATGGCTCAACCCTGGCATGGATCCCCAAACAAGCATTGATCAGAGATCAGTATTCGACATTGTTTGATAGCTTACCAAGAGTTGTGGTCGGTACCCTGGACTCATGGAACTCAATCGAGCATGTCATGAAACACCCTTCACATGTACGCTCCGTTACCTTCTCGCCAGATGGGACTCGTGTTGTGTCTGGGTGTGAAGACTGTTCAGTTAATATATGGAATGTCACTACGGGGGAGATCGAGTGCATACTGGCTGGGCATTCAGACCAAGTTTGGTCAGTTGCTTTCTCTCCAGATGGGTTACACATCGCGTCTGGCTCGGGCAACGGCTCGATTCGAATTTGGGACGCAAGAACAGGGAAAGTAGAGCACACACTCCAGGGAGATTCAACTGGCGTCCAGATGGTTGCCTTCTCCCTTGATGGAGCAAGTTTTGTCTCTGGCTCTAACTTTCTTAGTTCCGCTGTTCAAATATGGGATGTCATCACATGGGAGACGAAGCACATACAAGAATTTGATTCACCCCTGCATTCGATTGCGGTCTCTCCTGATGGGAAATATGTGGTGTCTGGCATTGGATACAATACTATTTGCATATGCCATACCACTACGTGGACAGTTGAGCATATCCTCAAGGGACATTCAATGGAGGTGACCTCGGTTGCGTTCTCAAGTGATGGAACACGTGTAGTCTCTGGCTCTTACGACACCTCAATCTGTGTGTGGAATACGGATACCTGGAAGTTGGAGCGCCAACTAGCAGGGAATACAGATTCGGTGCTGTCTGTTGCATTCTCTCCCGATGGTACCCGCGTCATGTCTGGGACGTGTGATGGCTCAGTCCGTATCTGGGACGTAGTTTCTAGAGAGACAGAGCTTGTGCTCAAGGGACATAAGTATCGGGTGTCCTCTGTGGCATTCTCCCCCGACGGGACACGGGTGGCATCCACTTCGTGGGATGCTGCTGTCCGGATTTGGGATGTGACGGGCGACTCGAACACGGAACGCTCTGCGGGCATAGATCGGCGGCCCTTTTCACGTGAAAGTGAAAATGTATTTTCTGGTTCGCGTATGACGATGGCTCGTATTTGGCAGGCAATGGGGGGAATGAGAGACCAGGTGATGAGGCGAACTAGAAACCAGGTGATGGGGAAAACTAGAACCCAGGCATCCAAGGAACATTCAGACCTGGTGTGTTCAGTTGCATTCTCCCCTGATGGCGCACGAGTGGTGTCTGGGTCGAAAGACATGACTGTCCGAGTCTGGAATGCCACCACTGGGACCACAGAAATGATCCTCGAGGGTCATTCAAAAGGTGTATCCTGCATCGCTGTCTCATCTGATGGGAAATACATAGGGTCTGGGTCATCCGACAAGTCAGTCATTCTCTGGAAGACATCTACTGGAAAGATCAAGCACAAACTGAAGGGACATTCGGAGAGGGTGTGCTCTCTTGCATTCTCGCTTGATGGGCGACGTGTGGCGTTGGGCTGTGACGATGGCACTGTCCTGATATGGAATCCATTTCAAGGGACACTAGAGCATACACTCAGGTGCCATTCAAGATCGGTGGCTGCTGTTGCCTTCTCTCCTGATGGATCGCGTCTCGTGTCTGGTTCGACCGACCGTTCAGTCCGGATATGGAATACGACTACTGGAGTGATAGAGAGCACATTGGAGGGAGACGAAGAGGTGACATCCGTTGCGTTCTCTTCTAATGGCACATATGTCGTGTCTGGCGGCGAGGAAGTCTATATATGGGACACAATATCCAATTCAACACTGATTGATTCAACCTACCAATTCCCAGATGGGAGCACAGTCACACAAGTTCTGTTTGGCCACTTTCATTTCTTTGCCCACAAGGAGCCACAGATCTTCATCTCACAAGATAGGGACTGGATTATCGCCGAGTCGCCACTGAAATCTTGTTGGATTCCCCCTCGATTCCGCAATTTCTCTACACAGGCCGTCTATTCCTCTAAAGTGTGCTTTGGATATCTGTCAGGTCTCATTGTCATAGTTGATCTCAAGCCTCTATATCAGTAGCATAACATAATACAACTAGGGCTTGAGTTATAAGAGTTTTATTGAAGATTTACATTTATTAAAGTATGTCCTTGGTTGAAAACATTCCCAGTACTCTTGTACCAGCAATTGAGCAAGACACAGAAGTCATGGTTAGACCTAAAGTGTGTGGTCTTTCATAGGATAGATTTATACTTCTGAGTGCCTGTCAAATCTTGGCGAATTATCAAACAATCAGATCTTACTTATATTGAATCTTAGAAGTAAACAGGGTGTGTATAGATTAAACTAGCAATTAGGGATTATTCCATTTCACATAACAAAATCCCCTTATTGTCAGAACACCTTATGTGTTATAACACCACCATTGTTAGTCCAGAATTCAATTGTTCTGGTCCACAGCCATAGTGGATTTGTTAATGTTGGGCCCTCCTTGGTTATATTTATATATAGACTAGCTCAGGGACAAGTTACTTGTCCCTTCATTCATTATATTTATATACTCACATTTCTTAAAATATAATAGACTATTGTTGACTTGTCTGAAAGGGAAGGGTGAGAAACCAGGAACAAAGGTCTTGTGATTATTCTGATACAATACTTTTTTCTTTTACTATATATATATAGAAGTGCTTGTGCCAAACTGAGTCCAAAGAGCTTAGCCTATTGGCCTACAAACTAGACTGAGGGCTTGACTGGAAACCTTGGCACAGCCAGCACCCTCGGGACCTCTAAGCAATGGAGGGAATGCCTGTAGGAGGATGGGACTGTCAAGTGCACCTACTGAGCACCCGGTAACTTGGCAGTACCAACTGAACAATCAGTCCAATTCCACATGCAAGTGACCAATCTACGCATATGTCACTTGGTATATTGGTCTTGGCTCAGCACATTCACCATTCACATTCCCTATTCCTATCCCTCATCCACTCTTCCCTGCTCATTATCCACTAATCCCACCCCATCCACTCCTTATTTCTCAACCTGTTCTACTTCAGGACATTTTGCCATTGTTTTATTTTCAGCCATGACCCTATTGTTATATCTGGTCATTCACTATTATTCTATTCTTGGCCACATTTCTATTATCTTATTTTCATTGTTCTATTCTCATCCACATTCCTTATTCTATTCTTGATCATAGTGGACAATACCTCCACATAATTCTTCATACCTTATTGTTCTCCATTCCTTATGACACCCTGTTCCACATCTTGCTTCTTAACCTATATGAGTAGTGGATGTATGTAGATAGTTCCTCACTCTGAATATCGATTCGGTTTACCTCCTCTCATCTTCCCTTCTTTAGTCTAAAGTCCCTTACTCGAGCCAACACTCTTGGTACCCCCCAGGTCTTTCTTCAGTCCAAATTAGTAGCACACATGGAAGGGCAGGGTGCAATGCACGAGCACGTTGAAGCTAAGCTACCTTGAATGGTCTGCAGGACTTGACCAACTCCCGTCCATGACATCGGCTTTACCGAGACTTAACAGGGACAAGGAGTGGAATGAAGAGCCAAGTAGCCAATGATCAAAGGGGTAGACAAGCTGAGGCAAGGAAGGATTTGATGCATATCTTTCTAAGTCCAAACAAATGACCTATGTTTCTATCACACACCTAACTGAAGGCCTGAGACCTCAACCTAAACACCTGAGGTCTGGATCATGGGTGTCTAGATGGGCATACCTTGGGACCCAACTGGAGTGTAAGGTATGTTGAAGAAGCAATGTGTGGGCACAGGGTATATAGAGTACTGGGCTCACTAGCAAAGGGTTTAGGTTTTCCTCTTGGGAAATTCCCTCTTGCTAGGTGAGACCCCCCTCCTTCATGCTAATAGGAAATTCCCCCTTGCTAGGCACTGTGTGACAGCCCACAGGCACCACAGGGGTTCCCCTTACAACTATAGTATGGAACAGGGTAGCATAAAAGATATGGACCAAAATAAAGAGACATAGAGAATGGGCATACATGCCTGTGCATAAACCAAAGTATACTATGAGTTAAGTAAAGCAAAGTAGAATAAGGGATATGATGAACCAAATATATAAAGCTGAGACTGAATCATACATAGTGACTTGTCAATATTTGACCAGGTGACTGTATGCCCTCATTTTGGTAGTGAACCAAAGCTCAGTGAATTGTACTTTAACATTTTTACATGTTCAATCCTACCATCTCTGGCTCTTAAATCTTTTCAAGAAAGATTCAATTAGTAGAAGTGTAAACATTGGAAAGTGCTGCTGCAATTGACAGAGTGTTGAAAAGCTGTGAGTGTGTAATCAGCTTCACAGTGTTAAGAATAATTGTAGTATGTCCTGCAGTTCCATCATCTCCCCAACAACCTGCCCCTTTCACTTCCCACTTCCAATTCCCACTGCCAATCCTGCATGGACTCATCTGTGGCCCGGTTGCTTTATTTCCACACTGGTCATTGTTCTATCATATTGTTAGTGCTGTGCCCATTGTTCTATCATGCACATTATATTTTCATCCTTTGTGTTTCCATATTCTTCTTTTTATCTATTGTTAGTGCCACCCGGTCCTGACTATAAGTAGCACTATCTGTTTCTTTACCACTTTGTGGAGGGAAAAACTGAAGTGAGTAACATTCTTACACCTTATGGCATGTAGAGACCCACCTTTTGTTACTTAGATTCCATCTCTAGGTATATATTCTAATATGACTTGAGTCTTTCCCTCCAGAAGACTGAAATTCCATGGCTAGAAATCTTGACACACAGAACAGTTTCAACCCCATATATTAAATTTTTCTTACAAGCCAGATTCTTCTACAAACATCAGTTTCTCTATTTCTAGCTCAGGGTGATATCCTAGAATATATTGGGCATATATAATTATATATCATTGTGTCAATTGATCGTTTGTTGTACATCAAATTTTTTTGATCTATTTGCACAATTTATACTAAAGAAGGCACCCAATGTCATGATCTTAGACTCTGTCTCAAGGCCATAAATTGGTTCGGGAATTCAATAAATACAAAATGAAAACACAGTATGTCAAATTTCCCCCAGAGTCAATTGAGCCTCAGATGGAGGAATAAGCTGAGCCAAGCGTAGAAAGGGAATGCAACTAGAGCTCGTAGTCAATATTATCGTACTGCTTCTTTTGCTCTAATATATGAACACCCATCTCCTTTTCCATCTCTACCCTTGTTGAACCGCATCTGCAAGCACCATTGAATCATAGAGAACTATAACGAACCGCATCACACGAAATAAAGAATAAAGCTTACCCGAATTTTGTGATGCCGCAGGAGGCGTGTCCTCTATCAATGCTAAACTCCTGTGGGCCCATGGATACTCATCGAGGTCAATGCGATCTGTATTGGAACTGCGGAAATTTTGGAGCTCAATTTCATTCAAAGGGGGGAATCCAGTGTCAATTGACTCGGCGAGGTTCCGATCACCGAATTCGTCCATAATGGCATTATGGAACCGACGTGTGGCTGCATGGAAGCTGCCAATGAAATGGGAAGAGTCTGTGGTGCCATTGGGGTGTGAGTGCATCTCTTGGAGGTCCAGATGAATTCGACATAGGATGATGACGGACAGGCTATATGAGGTGTCGGTCAATTACACCAAAAATTTTGTGAGACTCCCACCTGTCCTGCACAGAATTAAGGACGTTGCTAACAGTTGGCTATTGACATTGATTCATTTGTCATTCGCACAAGTTATATCCAAT
>QLPG01004644.1:0-14447 GCA_003314385.1 Gomphus sp. MG54
CTTGTAATAATGCAAAGAATTTTAAATTATAAGAATATGAAAATATTTATTTCTATATCGATGTCTGCTTTTTTTGTGCAGTGAGATTTGATCGATGGCAGACTCGATTAGTGAAAACTGGTAAAAGACAAACAATTATATTCAAGCAGAATCCATTCTAGCGTGTTTTTAAGTCAACTCCGGGAATCTTCCAGAAACATTCGAAACAGCAACTGTCGCTCCTAAATTATAAATGATAACTCAAATTTGAGTTGAACGTCATTATTATAAAACATCGATACTCTTTTCCATCCAGAAATTACATCTCTATATGTAGTCTTCAGCACCAGAAAGGCAGTATACTATCACAACTCATACGTTCGCTGGTACCTAGTGAGAATAAGGCGATACTGCTTTGGTGAAAGGCTGTCGGACGGCATTGTATAATGGAATGGAAGTACGCACAGCGTGGCAACTCGAAGAATTCAACTTGATGACTGAATTATACACGAACCATCAATTAATTGCTCCCATAGCCTGAGAATATCAAGAGAGCATGAGGACACAGACTTCCTGGAATAGATAATAACTGGGTGGGGCGGGCTGGGGAGTACGTGCCATCCGAATACCACCGACTCCTCTCAAAAGCGATCTCGTCGTTTTAAAATGGAGCGTTTTTCTGAGATCCTTTCTATATAAGATATTGTTGTCCTTGCGCTAGAAGACACATCGACAAACTCACCTCGGTATAATTCGCTCCCTTGATCGAGAATTTGTTCCCTGGTTCCATAAGGGTAATCAACAGTGTTACATTGTGGGATTTGATGATTACTACCTGCGCTCTATAGTACTTCTAGAGAAAATGAATCGGTAATGTAGGTGTGTGACCAGGCCCCGTCACACCTCACGACTCGCTGCGCCAACGTCACCGTGGCCCCAACTTCAAGTGATTCCTCAATGAATGGTAACACGGTATAAAAACGTAGCAGATGTATTTTTTTCTTCATCGTTTTATATGACCTCAGGATATCCTATGGTGGTTGCTACACTCAATGTACTTATTATTGGGAAGGCTTCACTCCCTGAGGCTCCCATCCTGTTATGTCCTCAGGTGGGTGGATGCATTGGTGATGTACCTACTCCCTTGCTGACCTAGCTTCCTTGAGACCATTTATTGCCCCACCTTCATTGGGTAAAGTAGTCACTCAACCTGGTTGTTGAGTTCATGTGGTATGTCAATCATCATAAGTGCCTGGCAACCTAAGTGTGCCTGCATAACATATAAGAGTGCTGCAGCTGAGAAGAATAAGAGGTCCCCCCTGTCTTTGGAAAATCAAGAGTGGGATATTAGATTTCCATCTCACTGACAGTAAAGCTGTCAATCTCAGCCATGTTACAGATTCAAATCCAATCCAATAGCACTCATTGCATATCACCTTCACTGTCACCACATCACACAGCCAACCATTCTATGCAGCACTACAATCTTCAGACTCCTAGTACATCATCATGTCTTTCTCAAAGCTCATTCCCATGCAATGCTACAACACTCATGATTCACACATCCAGGCAGAATCCCTATCTCATCATTATCTTTGCATACCTCTACCAGCACATTTCTCATTCAGGAGAAGATCCCATTTAATTTACACTCAGTCATATGTGATAGGAGATGCAGTCTATTTTCCAGAAAGTCCATGTTATGGATCAGGGGATGGCCCCTACACCTTCTAGTCATTTTCCAAACTGGTTCAACATCTAGCATCCAAACCTCTCCTGTGAAGAAAATCCCACTTTATATAGTCTTATCTGGACTATCAAAAATATTATAATATTGTGGCTGGCCATTTAAGTGTGAATCACTTCCAAGTAATTGACTCTTACACATCAAACACTCCAAGCCCAAGGAAAATCTCAAAAGCATCTATATTTCTACCTATCAATATGTAGACCCATATTGTATAACAACTCTGATGTCAATTATCAAACTTACAGAAAATGGCACCAAACCCCTGGTTCAAGTTCTCAAGTCCACAATGTACAACAAATTCCTGGGTTTATATAATGGATATTTGTCAAGTCCACGTACCGAGACCCATCCGCCGGCAGTGCCAACCGAGCAATTACTCTATATCCACGACCAAGTGCCCGCATTGCCCGCATAACACTTGGTGCGCCGGTCCCGGCTCGGCACATTCGCCATCTGTACTCCTCGGCCGTTTTCACCTCGGGACTCCCCGTCCTTGTATTATCCTCGGACACGACCCCATTGTTTTATATCCGGCCACTCCTTATTGTACCCTTTCGAGTCACGATCCTATTATACTGTCTTTCATTGTTCTATCCCCGCTTTGCATTCCTTGTTCTAATTTTGTTCGTTGTGGACAACAACCACATTGCTCTGCATACCTTGTTGTCCCACATTCCTTATTCCACATGTCGCTTCTTAACCTATATAAGTAGGACATGGATGTACATACTTCTCCATTCTGGGTATCGACTAGGCTTAGGCCCTTCTACCTTCTTCTCCTCTGTTAAGTCCTCGACTCAGGCCGGCATCTTCAGCATCCCCCTGAGTATCTGTCTGTTGCAAATACAGTGGCACGCACGGCAAGTAGGGCGCAACGCACGAGTATGTTGAAGCCAACGCCACTACTTTTGGCCCGCAGGACTTGGCCATAGTCTGCCCGACCTTTCGACAACACCCTTCGGCAGTACCGAAGTCCGTCAGTATCCGACTCCTGACAATATTACATTCAAGGTCAGCCCAGAAGCATGGCTTATATAAAACCAATATTTTGTAACCTGATAAGTTATGAGAGCACCAGCCATAGGGCAACCTAAGCAGGTGTTCTACCATCAGGCAGCATACTGGCAAAGGGGGTTCTAAAGATTTAGCTTAGTAATTGGCATGGGTATTGGAAACCTGTGCAGGTAACAGGTAGGGGTAGCATGGGTATGGGTCAGGGTCAGGATTCCCAACCAGGCCTAAACCCATACCCACAGGCAGGTTGAGGCAGGTAAGCTAATATAAGCGAGGTTAGTACTGAACTTCAATTACATCAGCAAGGTTAGCACTGATTTTATCATAAGAGTACATGGCTGATCCATATTTGCCAGTTCGACCATATGGCACCTTGTGCATGGCCCATGACCTCACCATCTGAGAATGCCATGTTGTCAGGAGCCGGATACTGACGGACTTTGGTACTGCCGAAAGGGTGTTGTCGAAAGGTCGGGCGGACTATGGCCAAGTCCTGCAGGCCAAGAGTAGTGGCGTTGGCTTCAACGTACTCGTGCGTTGCGCCCTACTTGCCGTGCGTGCCACTGTATTTGCAACAGACAGATACTCAGGGGGATGCTGAAGATGCCAGCCTGAGTCGAGGACTTAACAGAAGAGAAGAAGGTAGAAGGGCCTAAGCCTAGTCGATACCCAGAATGAGGAAGTATGTACATGCATGTCCTACTTATATAGGTTAAGAAGCGACATGTGGAATAAGGAATGTGGGACAACAAGGTATGCAACACATGTGGTCATTGTCCACAACGAGTAAAATTAGAATAAGAGATGTAAGGTGGAAATAGAACAATGAAGGACAGAATAATAGGACAAGCCCTAGCACAATAGGAAGTGCCCGATTGTAAAACAAGGCCATGACCGAAGATAACACAAGGGCAGGAAGTGCCGAGGTGAGGCGGACCGAGGAGTGAGGAGTGGGCATAGGAATGAGGGATGTGACCGATATGTGCGTCCGGCCGAGAACGACTCATTGGATGGTTCGTGCTTGGTTATTAATGGAGTATTTTAGTCGGTACCGCCGAGTTATCGGGTCCTCGGTACGTGTACTTGACACATGTGGCACAAACTCATCCCTGTCACCCTGTACGAGTACCCCACACCTGCATCTGTGATTGCTCCAGTTCCTTCCCACAAGCCCCCAATGCCAGCCCTGTCGTACACCCTGGCAAACAAACAACGCAACTGCCCACCTACCCTACATATGACTGATGAGATTTCTTCAAGTTGCTGTCCTCTTGTTGCTGACAAAGGAAATATGGTTATCCTCAAGGCCGCTCCCTGGACAAGAAGCAAACTGGTTGAACTTGATTATCTGCTCGGTTCCATCCCAGCCCTGGTTTACACCTATGTGTTAGAGGAGGTATACAATACTAGACGTTCAGTGAGTGTTCAATGATTTTTTGCCTTCTTTACAGCTAATCAATGCTTCACAGCTACAGTTCTGTTGTGGGAATGGGTATCATTGCCCTCATTGCTGTCATGGCATATAGCAATTGCCTGCCTACCCAGCCACTCTTCCTGCAGACCCACCTACCACATCTGATGGTAGTGTTGGAGGTGTGCGATACTAGATGTGCATGTTTAACAATTTTTGCTTTCTTCACAGCTAATTAATGCTTCATGTAATAGGCATTGTTTCCCTCATTACTGCCATGGCAAATATCAATTTCCCACTAGCCACTCTTCCTATGGACCCAGCCACCACATCTGATGGAGAATATGTATCCCCTATCGATGTGGAACATTTTAGTCCTAGGTCCTCCAGCCTGGTCTACACGTCCACCATGCCCACCATGTCCCCTTAGCATCTTGACAACCACTTTGTTTGCCTCCAAACAATATCATCTCGTGAGCAGGGTTGATGCCATAGGATAGATTTTGTACATATGTGCATGCAATGCATGTGTGTGCATGTTGGATGTGAATGCATATGACAGATGTCATATGTATGCATGTACAACATGTGTGTGTTGTTTGCGAATGCATATGGAGGTGTACAACAAGCCAGACATGATGTGCATACTGTCATATGAAAATGCAACAGAGTCCACCTTCTTTGAATGTCCCTCCAATGTAAGCTCTAACTCTCAGGTGGTTGTATTCTATATCCAGACTGAGTGGTCATATGAGCCAGGCACAAGATGCAATCCATCATAAGAGAAGGCAACAGAGATCACCTCTTCTAAATGACCTGTGAGTAGATGCTCCACTTTCTGTTCAGATGCATTCTATATCTGGACAGAGCCATCAAAACAGCCTGACACTACATGTCTCCCATCAGGAGAGAATGCAACAGACCTCACCCATTCTGAATGTCCTTCCAGGATGAACTTGATGTTGCCAGTAGCTGTCTTCCAAAGAATTACTGACTTGTCATCTGATCCAGACACAATGTGTTTCCCATCAGGAGAGAAAGCAACGGAGTGTGTATAACCCAAATGATCCTTGAGTATGTGTTCTATTACCCCAGTGGTGGCATTCCACATGAGTCGTGTCTGGGTCATAAGGTAGAAGATAAACGGTTTCCGCTACATCACGTGACCATGACATTGTCATGGTCACAGCGCAAAAATTTTCATCGTCCAAAAAAAATTGAAAAAAAATGGATTCTGCTATAGAAGATGGCAATTTTTTTGGAAAAAATGATTGTGCCACACTATACAATATGACCCTTGTCTAACTTAGCTAGAATAGTATCTGGCAAGATACGGTGACCTCTGTACTTCCGACTGGCCCAAGCTGCTTGACTACCTATGAGGCCTTTCTGATATGCATTCATAAACCGTAATGATCTTGTGGAGAATCTGAAAGAAACAAGTGTCAATGACTGAATGAAACAGGATAAAAATGCAATAGGAGTATGACAGATACATAAGTGCATGTCATACCTTCTCATTGAATCCAAAGGCACAGCATTCAGAGCAAGAATAACATTTCTTTCAAGATCAGCTTCTGATGATGATACAGGAAACTCGCGGTACACCCTCTTAGCAAATCCCCAGCATTGTTCAATGAAGCTGACCTCACAATGGAATTTTGGATAGAAAATCATCTGGTACGCACGTGATTCAACAAGCTCCTCAAGTTTGGATTTCTGCCCAACAAAATCTGGTTCATTGAATAGAATCCGATGGCAACAGCAGTTGGTTTGTCCAGGTACACACTTGAACTGTTGGCATTGTGCCACTAAGTATGTGGGATCTTGCAGATGTGCTCCATGATCAATATGTTCCTGGATAATTATGCGCATGCCTTTAAACAAACCAGCCTGTGGATGGCCAATTGGAAAATACAATGATTGTGGGGTGCCATCAAGAAATCGCCCATCCTGCATTGGGACTTTGTGCACTGTGCCATTGGGATCTTTGACACTGCATAGGAAGTTGGAGGCTGCATCCTTAGGAGGTTTGACAGTCATGTGCTTAGCTGAAAGTGCATCTGAGCAACGAGCTGTGTGAGTTTTTGCATTGTCATAAAAAAACACATGTGTGTCATCCAGGTAATCCTTTTCCAGAATGTCCATAGCTTGATTTGCCTGTTTAAGGATTTCATCATTGGTGAAGTAACTATTGAGAGTCTTTCCTGCTTTGAACATAACTCTAGTACTGTCATTGCTGATAATTCTTCATAAGCATGTTGTTTTCTTTGCAATATTGCTGGCAACTGACTTACCTATTTTTTGCTTGTAACCAGCCATAGTCTGGTGACACAAAATCTGCAACCATTTGTGATAGCCCTTTACCTTTTGCATATGGTTTTGCACTCTTGCTTGAGTGAACCCAACGTAGAACACGACGATCATGTGCATAAAAGGTTGACTCATCATGCACCCAGGTTACAACAGGAATATCCAGGCCTTTGGCTGCCTTCCAAGTGGTTTCAAGTGTGCCATCATTGGTCCATTGGCACATATGGGGTTGGATAGAGGCCACAAATGGGAGAAAGATATTTTGTCAGTAAGTAACAACATCTTCACGTTCATGGCCATCCTTATATTGACCTTTTGGGTCTTTCATCCAATGGTAATCCATTTTAGCCATCCACCTGCATGCTGTTCGTTCAGAAATCGACTTTTTCAAGTTAAGCTGCTCCTTCACTTCTGGTGTATGAAGGAACTGAACCACATCCATGGCACAGACATACTTGCCTTTTGATTGCAAGTGCAAACAGATTTCTTGTGCCAAATCTTCATCCTCCAGAATTGTTGAATTGAATTTCCCATATTCATGTTCTGGTAGGTTTCTTGGATCACTGATGAAATTGTGTGTCCACTCACGTAGCCGTCTTGCCATCCATTCTGGATTCTTATTAAGTCTGCATGTCAGGCACTTAACTAGTACTTCCAAAGGTGCTATCTGGATTAGCATAGAGGTCTGTAATGGGGCCGAAGACCGCAAACAGAAGTCGGACGGACTATGGACGGAGGTGGAAGCGCCAGGAGCTTAGGGTCAGTCGCAGATTGGTTCAATCCGGTCACTGAAGTGTTCGAGGTTGAAGGGACTTGGCTTCAACTTATGTGTTGTGCCCTCCTCGATCATCTGTCCCTAATTTCGGAAAGGAGACGGGAGTTTACTGGAAATGAATCAGAAACTAGGCGGTAGACTAAGTCGATATTTGTACTGGCAAACAGTCCAGTCGACTGAAAGACTATATATATGCGACTATCCTTGTACTATCTTTGCCAGTCATAAAACAAGGAGAAAGGGAGTACAAGGGGTCAATATAAAAGAGAAAACAAGGGGGTGAGGTACGCGATGGTCCTGCAAGTCGGTTATCAAAGTATTGAGTCCTTGGTCGGAAACAGACTCAGGGGCAGTGTCTTGGTCATGATGGGAATGGGCACGGGAACGCGGTTTCTCGGACAGACTTGTCAGGAACGGGAGCTACAGAAAACAATCCTTCGTCCTTTTGGTCGGAAAGGTCTCGGAACAGAGGCGGGTGGTTCTAGGGGTTAGTGTGGGTTGTTGAAAGCATGGGCTATAACAGTATCCCTCCACTAGGACTGAGCCCTCGAGGTCCTATGCTTATCTTGCCGTGAATAGGGCGGAAAAGGATGTGAGAATGTTTTTTAGGCATTTGCATGTAATGGGCGTTCTCCAAGCGCCCGGTTGATCCTTCATATATAAGGGGTTTTCTTTTTATTGTCGTTTTCCCTCTTTGTTTCTTCCCCATATCGGACCTCATGTGGGATGTCGCGGCGGATGTGTTGCAGGAGATGCGTCTCCTGAAGGCCCAGTACAAGGAGCAGGTCCATCTTCTGGAGGAGAAGCAGTCCCGGCAGGTAGAGGCCGCTTGGAAGGCTGAGGTGGAACAGAAGGCCGAGGCTCTGAGGTTGGCAGAGGAACAGTGGCTGAAGGAGGAGGAGGAGAGGAAAGAGAAAGAAAAGGCTCATGCCGTCGAACAGGAGGCATTGCTTCTGGAGCATAGCCTTTTACTCTCACAAGAAAATGAAGGTTTGGAGGAGGATGAGGACAAGCCGATTTTTGGGGTTCCGAAGACTTTTTGTCGGACCACCGTTCGTCTGTGGGTCTGGAAGTCATTCCGTCACCATCCAGGGAGTATCCTGGGGGTGAAGATTGTTTGGTACCCATCGTCGGGCCCGGTTCTGCTGCATTGAATGCAGACCAGAAGCATCGGGAGCGCAGGGAAGAGGGGGCTCATGTCTCCACGGTACAGAAGGCCCACGAAAACCAAGTGGTTTGTGAGGCGCGGGAGGTCAGAAGGGAGGTGGGTATTGGACCCTTTGAATCCAGTCATCAGGCATTGACTCAATATCGTCCTGACCTGTATCAGACCGTCACTCCAGATTACTCCTCATTCCTGAGGACGGAGCCATGTGATTTATGTCACAAGCGCGAGAAACGGTGCGAGTGGATGACAGCAGCAAAAACTTGTGTCCCCTGTTGGGCCAGTCGGGTGCAGTGTGAGGTGGACAGAGTGCCGGTTGTCCGAGGGGCGGCTACGAGGAAGCAGGGGCAGGAGGAGAAGGACGTTCCTGAAGCATCTTCTTCTAAGAGGTCTAGGGTGGATGTGGTGATCTCTCCTCCCCCGAAGGTTGGCTGTGCGGAATTCGTGGCCATCCTGGGGTTGATCCAGGGTGCTCTGATCAGTATGGACACCCGTCTTCGAGCTCTTGGAGCAGACGTCAAGAGGCTGTCCAAAGCTTCCGAGATGTGGAACGCCATCCAAACCGACAATCGAGATCATCCAAAGTAGAACTGTCGGTGTAGCGGTCTTGCTCCGGCTCCTCATGCGATGGGGGGTCGGATGGAATTGGATCCAGGCATAGTGGATGTGATGCCTAAGGCGGGGTGGTCCGTTAATCTGGTCGATCCGGTATCGGGGCTGAGTGAGGAAGGAAAGGGAAAGGGGGTGGATTTGTTCCACCATTACGATCCTTCCGATCCCGATGTTAATCATCCTCTGTTCTACGGCGATGACTAGGGTTGTTCATAATTGTTTGAAAATATCATTAATGGTTCGTGGCTAGATTCGTGGTGGTCATAGCGGTCGAGGTGGTCTTTGTCGTGGTTGTCGTGGTGTTGTCACTAGGACAGGGTCAGAAAAAACTCGGGGGTATCCTGCAAAAATGCAAGTTTGGTAGTAACTGTGTCAAGGTTTTTTTAGTGAATTTAACATGTTATCAACAAGGGTCTAGGCTAAGCAAGAGATCTACAAGTGGTACCACTTGTCTAAGGGGCGGTACAGTTTTGAGGGTCACGATTTCCTAAGTGGAAATTTCGGGGGTCGAATTTGAGCACTACAGCTCAGGTGCCAAGAATCAGTTCGGATGTAGGCTAAACAAAGTAGTACTCAATACCCTATCGATTGTTGGATCGCAGTGGGTAAGCGTGTGGTGTCCGGTAACTAGAATCTGACGGGTTTTCAGAGGGTCACGGTCGAAACTTATCGATGGATGGTCATGGGTGTTCAGGAGCTGAAGAGAGTGGATGCGTTGTTTGTTTTGCTCCATGGGCGCTGTCGACTTGTTCAACGTGAATGACTGGCGCTGGAGCCAGAGGCCTGTGCCTAATCTTTGGATTCCAAGGCGTCCGATGCTTCATATTCCTCCTCGACTTCTTCTGCTATGGAGGCTGCACATCCTTGGGTGACCATGGTAGGGGATCTCGGGCATTCTTTGGCTGTGTGACCCGATCTACCGCAGAAGAGCCAGAGGTTTTGTTTGAATTGGCGTTGGCATTCTTGTGGCCTAAGTTTTCCGTCTTTCCCTAATCTGGACAATAGGTCCATGGTAGTCCTGCTGCCATTGGACGGTGTCGTGGGTTGGCCTACATTGGCCATCTTATTGCTCGTGTTAGGGGCCAAGTACGTGTTCACGGAGGTTCTTCCTCTATCATATAGGTGGTCCAAGTTCCGGTTTGAGGCAGATTCTCTGGCGACTTCTGATCAACGTTCCCAGTAACGGGCGTCGATGGACTGGGACAGGAGGTGGAGTTGGAGTAGGGAACGCAGTTTTCCTACTCTAGAGATCTCGTCCTTGATCCTCCTGGGAAGTCCGTTGTAGAATTGCCAATGGAGTGCGGCATCGCCCCAGTGGACATGGGTGGCTAGTCGGTTGAATTCGACTACATAAATTGTGATGTGCTGGTTGTCATGCATGCGGAGGTTTTCGAGGTCCGCTTTGGCCTCTCCTTCCGGGTCATGGGGTCCAAAGTTGGTCTTGAGTTCAGAGACGAACTCGTCATAGTCATAGAGCCAGTCTGGCTCGTCGGGGGTGGTGAGGGCTGGTTCAAACCAGTCCAGGGTGGTACCGGTCAGGTACGATAATACATAGGTTACCTTGGCGCTGTCGGAGTCGAAAGCATCAGGGCAGTCACAAAAGGTCAGCATACACTGCACTAAAAAGGCTTGTAGCTTCCTCGAATCGGATCCGTCAAAGGGATCCGGGTCTCGAACCTTGGTGGCATGGGGGGCTGATCTTCTAGGGGAGGCCAGATTACTTGCTAACATAGCAATGGCCTGGGTGAGGTCAGGCACATTGTTTGGCCCTATAGCGGGGACTCCTCCTTGTGGTGGAGGGGGTGGTGCTGCAGCGGGTGGCACGGGATGGGGCTGGGCGACGGGGGGTGGTGCAGTGGGTGGTGGTACGATGGGGGGTGGTGCAATGAATGGTGGTGCGGCCTGTGGGGGGGCAACGCATGGTGGTGGTGCGAATGGTGGTGGTACAAAAGGGGGAGATGCGAGGTACAGGGGTACCGTGGATGATGATCCGGATGTGGTTGGTACTGCTGAGGATGATCCTGAACTGGAGGGCATCTCCGGGGGTGACGGTTGGTTGGTTACCAGGGGGTTCATGAGGAATGGGTTGGTCATACTTGAGCATGGGCGTAAGTCCGTGTTCGAGAATCTGGAGTCTGAAGAGGGTTCCAGGGGGTGTGTGGGGGTCTGAGGCGTCTGAAAACTTGGTCCAGGGACGGAAGCACGGTGGGCAGATGCCTGGGTGATTGTCTGTAGGGCTTGCAAACACGTGATTGGTCTTGAGCCCATGATGATCAGGAGTGTGAGTACGAATATACTGTTAAGTCTGTGTGTCAGGTGCTTAGCTAGTACTTCCGAAGGTGCTATCTGGATTAGCGTAGAGGTCCGTAACGGGGCCGAAGACCGCGAACGGAAGTCGGATGGACTACGGACAGAGGCGGAAGCGCTGGGAGCTTAGGGTCAGTCGCGGATTGGTTCAATCCGGTCACTGAAGTGTTCGAGGTCGAAGGGACTTGGCTTCAACTTGTCTGTTGTGCCCTCCTCGATCGTCTGTCCCTAATTTTGGAAAGGAGACAGGAGTTTACCGGAAATGAATCGGAAACTAGGTGGTAGACTAAGTTGATATTCGTACTGGTGAACAGTCCAGTCGACTGGAAGACTATATACATGCGACTATCCTTGTACTATCTTTGCCGGTCATAAAACAAGGAGAAAGTGAGTACAAGGGGTCAATATAAAAGAGAAAACAAGGGAGTGAGGTAATGGTCCTGTGCATCAGTTATCAAAGTATTGAGTCCTTGGTCAGAAACGGACTCGGGGGTGGTGTCTTGGTCATGACAGGAACAGGCACGGGAACACGGTTTCTTGGACGGACTTGTCGGGAACAGGAGCTACGGAAAACAATCCTTCGTCCTTTCGGTCAGAAAGGTCTTGGAACAGAGGCGGGTGGTTGTGGGGGTTAGTGTGGGTTGTTGAAAGCATGGGCTATAACAATTCTTGCCTGCAATGCTTGCTGCTTGCTTGGATGCTGCAATCCATCCTTGGTATCCATTAAAGCGATAAATATGGAGGAAGTTACCCATTAGCTCGAGGCGTGTGCGAAGTGTGTAATCAAAGCCTGGGTCCATATAGCCATCACCTGTCTTCCTTTCTGGTTGCAGAATTTGCTTAAGATCTGAAATTTGTAGGTTGACAAGGTCAGGATCTGGTGGTGGTGTAAATAGTTGTGATGGAGTCCACTTTGGGATCATTTCAACATTGTCCTGAACAATGTTAGGAATGTCACCCAGGTTATCCTCCTCTTGTTGAGATACACTAAAGTCCCCTTTTATGTTTCCATTTATGCATGACTGGTATTTGGCCAGATATGACTTGTTTTATATATTACACCTTTGATGTTTTGAGCTGAGTTTGAATTTAGCTTACATAATAACACAGTTTTCACTTTTGCGCTCCAACAGGTTATGGGCCCCGCGCTTTATCTATAGACATCCACACAACACCACCTATCGTGTTTTTTACTTATCTAGGCCCTCTATCATTGGCCAGCAACTGATCCCTGATCAGAGGCCATCTAGCCATTATAAAAGCACTTGAATAACTACACCAACTTCGCTTTTTTGCCCTATTACAGCTCTTCTTTCCCTTTCCTTCCCCTCAGCTTCTCTCAGCAGTTGCTCAACAACCTCCTAAGGACTTCAGCCAGCCAGTGGTAGGACAGGATCCCTCCTCATTGCCTAGTGTTGCAAAGCCACACCCCTGGCCTAGTTTTTGACTAGTTTGCCGGTTGACTGAGGCCTCTTGTCATCCTTGGGTGCTGGAATATGTGGTCTGCAGATTCTTAACAGTTCACCTGATTTGCAGCGAGATTGTGCCATCCTATTCTGAGCCCTGAAGTTCTGAAGTTGTTGGGGAGTAACTGGTGCCATTTGGACCATTTTTCCGACCTCTAGGACCCTTTAGGACCCCCTTAGGACACTCCTTGGCCACTGCTTGGCGTTCCACCCTGTTTTCACATCTCCTGCATCATATTTTGCCTGTATCTGCTCCACCAGCTGTTTGTGCATCGCTTACACACCAATTTAAGCGCCCAAAGAAGCGACATATCACTCCATTCATTCACCCACCATACACCAATCTTTGCTACACCAATATTTGTACCAACCTCATCAACAAACCATGTCTACATCCACCTCCAATGACAATACCACCTCTCCAAAATTTCCCATGCTGTCAGACACAAATTATCATGACTGGGCATTCAATATGACTGCATGTTATGCTCTAAGGGTTTGTGGATGCTTGTTAATAACAAGAAGAAGCACCCTACAGTGTCTGCAGATCAGGAAAAGTGGGATTTGGATCAGGAGATGGTAGCAGGTCTGATTGCTTCAGCTTTAGAGACAGGACAGTGTGTGCATGTTCAGGGAATTGAGCATGATCCAGTGAAGATGTGGAATGCCCTTCATAATGTTCATGTACAGAAACAAGCAGGCACTCATTTCAATCCTTATGATGCTCTATTTAATATCAGAAAAGAGCCAGATGAGACAGTCCATTCACTCATTGATCCCTTTGTCACCAAAGACAGCAGTCATCTCCATCACTCCACTCAGTCTGCCATGCTTGCAAACAAGCAGATTCCCTCCCTTCTCTTTGCCCACATTGTCTCTAATGCCAGCTACCTTTGGTGCACTGATTCAGGAGCTTCTGCACATATGACTCCACATCGGCACTGGTTCAAGGAACTCAAACCTCACAAAGTGGCTATAGAATTGGCAGACAATAGTGTGGTGTATTCTGAAGGGATTGGCACAGTGGTTTTCTGCCCAAAGGACAAGAAATTGACCCCCATACTTCTTTCTGATGTATTATATGTTCCCCAACTTCGAAACAACCTCCTCTCAGTCCTCTTCTTGACTATCCATCGTGGGATTAAGGTCGAGATTGTGGGAACCATCTTGAAGTTCTATAAAATGGGCAAACTGATCCTGACTACCACTGTCAAAGGGAGACTTGCATACCTAGATGGGGATACACTTACTCAGGATGAGGTGAACACAGCACACATTGCTGCATCAAAAACTTTGGACTTGGAACTTTGGCACCGTTGTTTTGGCCACCTTGGCATTGATGCCATCAAGCGACTCATCACTCAGGACATGGTGGAAGGGATGGATATCACTTCAGACAATCCATTCCCAGCAATCTGTGAAGCATGCATTCATGGGAAACAACACAGAGAACTATTCCCAAAGAAAGCTTCTTCCAGAGCCACTCAAATCCTCCAACTTGTCCACTCTGATGTCCATGGTCCATTAAAAGTACCCACCCCTCGGGGATTCAAATATTGGATCACCTTCATTGATGACAAGTCTCGCCTTGTGTACATCTATCTGATGAAAACTAAAGACCAGGCACTGGACACATTCAAGCAGTACAAGGCATT